>PVHP010012454.1:0-43141 GCA_004024765.1 Zapus hudsonius
TCTCTCTCTCTCTCTCTCTCTCTCTCTCTCTCTCTCTCTCTCTCTCTCTCTCTCTCTCTCTCTTTCTCTCTCTTTCAAATAAATAAATAAAATATTTTTAAAAAGATTTCTTTGACCCATCTAACTCTGGTCAGCCAAGTGACTCTCACTCTCCTCCAGAAAGATGTCCTTGCCTTTCTCATACACCCACACCCACCAGAAAGGCATTCTGTGGAGGAAAGAGGTTTTGGGCCCTTCCTTTTTTTTTTCCAATGTGCATATGTGTACACATTTGTGTGCATGTGTGTGGAAGCCAGAGAGCAACCGCGGTGTTGTTTCTCCAGAATAGTGTTCATCTTTAACCTGAGACAGGCTCTCTCATTGGCTTGGAGCTCATCAGGTGGGCTAGACAGACTGGCCAGCAAGCCCCAGGGATCTACCTGTCTCCACCTTGCCAGCGCTGAGACTCAAAGCGCATGCCTCTACATCCAGCACTTTCACGTGGAACTCAGGTCCTCAAGTTTACACTTCACTGACTGTGTTATCTCCCCAGCCCCATCTGACAGCGAGTGAGGGTGTGTCCACTGTGTCACTCCTCTCCTAGCGATGATTAAAGTTGGGGAGGATGTCGTGCTCATCTGGCTGAAGAATAGCTTTCGCTCAGGTGTCACACTGAGAACAGCATCCTTCGTAGAATATTTGTCCTTGAATAGATGGGATGCTGTTTGAAAACCTCAGCCTTCAACTCTGTTCCTGTTGGGATGGGACTAGACCTGGTTATCTCTGACCCCCAGTACTGTCCTTGAGGTTGACCACAGATCAGCCACTCAGGAAATCTATGTTCACTGTTGCCACTGGAAGGTCTATGGGCATAGTCCATCCAAGGTCAAGGAAGACCCTCAGCCCTGGGGCAGAGGTAAGGGAGAACAGTAGCCTCCCTGATCTGTTGGCAAGTGCATTTGTCCAGCATTGCTTTTTTGTTGTGGATATGTGTGTGCGCATGTTCATGTGTGTGCGTGCACACCACAGCATGTATGCGGAGGTGAGGGGACAACTTCAGGTGTTGGTCCTTGCCTGCCACTTGGTTTGAGGCAAGTTTCTTATTGTTGGTCATTGCTGCGTTTGCTGGACAAGCTGAGCCATCAGCTTCTGGGAGACTTGATCTCTGCCTCCCTTCTCGTCATAGCCATAGTGGGATTACAGATGCCTGTTACAGGGTCTGGGGATCCAAACTCAGGTACTCATGTGTGTGCAGCAAGTGCTTTACCACTGAGCCATCTCCCCAGCCCTTAACTGTCTTGTCACTTTTGTCCTATCCTTGTCATCTCCTCCCCTTCTCTTAAACACTTTGGGTAAAGTTAGTTCTGGATAGGACCCAGGATCCTAGGAGTCACTGACCATCTCTAGCTCATTTTTTCCCTGATAGTCTGCATTGCTTCTAAAGCCACCATCTTCTGCCCCTGCCTCCTTCTGGCATCCCAGGAGCTGGTGGAAGCTCTGAGAACATGGCTGTGCCTGGACTAGCTGGACATCGGGGCCATGTGCACTGGGCAGACAGAGATGGACATTCACCCAAGTGCAGGTGGCGGCCAGCGTCACCCTTGCAGTGAAATCATGGATCTCGCATTTCACATTTTACAGAGGAGAACACAGAACAGAATAATCGTTTTTGTTCACTCTAAGTAAACATCTGACAATGTCCAATTCAATGACTTCTGCCCCTCCAATGCCACAAAGCTTCCTTACATGAAAATGACCGAGAGATGTGCAGATCACCCCACAGTCCTGACTGTGCAAGAAATACTTGGCATACTTTACCCTGCTTTTCCAAGGTTTAGTCACTTCTGTCCCTTGATCTCTTTCTTAGAAAGCTCTGGCTCTCGTCTGAGAGCACCGCTTAGTCAGTAAAGTGCTTTCCTTGCAAACATGAGGGCCTAAAGTTCAATCCCCAGTGTTAAATGTTTTGAAAAATGCCAGATTGGGGCTGAAGAGATGGCTCAGCAGTTAAAGGCACTTTTGTAGATAGCCTGACAGCCTGGATTTAATTCCTTAGTATCCACGTGAAGCCAGACGCACAAAATGCACATGCATCTGGAGTTCATTTGAAGGAGCAAGAGACCCTGGCACATGCCCATTCTCTCTCTCTCTCTCTCTCTCTCTCTCTCTCTCTCTCTCTCTCTCTCTGTAAATAATATTTTTAAATGCCAGACTAAGTAGCACATGCTTGTATGCCCAGTACTAGGAAGACAGAGGCAGGCAAATCTCCAGGGTTTGCTGGCCAGCCAGTCCAGCCTGCTGGGTGAGTTCTAGGCCAGTGAGAGGCCCTGCCTGAGAAAGAGGGGGACAGAGGCCGAGAGCAGCACTCCAGCTTGTCCTCTGGCCTCCTCACTTCCATGCACACACGTGCACCTGCACCTGCACGCGCACACACAAAGCAAAGAAAGTTCTCATCTTCACATTTGTCCCCTGGCCATTTCTCTGCATGGCATCATACCAGCACTCCTGTCCTTCTCTGTCCAGTCTGAGGTCTGTTGTGACACACACCCAGCTACATCACAGGTCTGTTTCAGAACATAACAAGCGCTTTCTCAGGATGCTCAGTTTGGGTGGGTATCTCGGGCAGGTGGTGAACATCAGGAATCACTTTGCCCTTTCCTCCATGTAGGAGTTATAGGAAAACCTCCAAGACTTCCTTGGACACACCACCCACAGAAATAGAAGTTTCTACTGCCTTCAGTGTGACTGCTGAGGACAAGATCTCTGCTTGCAGATCCCCTAAAGCCCAGTTGGGATTACTGTCACTCTCTCCCTGTCCCACAGCTTGGTCCTGGAAGGAGAGCTATAATTCCTCTGGGGGAATTATAGGCATTTCAATTCTCTTCATTTCCTCTCTGACTTCCCATGATCTCACCCTATGAATGGGTTTTGGGTAAGACAGAAGGAAGACTTCTTCTAAGCTAGCCGGAGATTGCCTTTAGTTGGTCTAGATTGTGTGTGTGTGTGTGTGTGTGTGTGTGTGTGTGTGTGTGTACCCACTCGAGTGCACACCCACAGGTGCATATGCATGTGTGTGTGCAAGCCAGAGGACAACCTCCAGTGTTGTCTTCTTTGGGAACACCACTTACCTTACTTGGGGCAGGGTCTCTCATTGGCCAGGAGCTCATAAATTAGGCTAAAGTAGCTGGCCAGGGAACCACGGGGATCCTCCTGTCTCCACTTCCCCAGTGCTAGAAATTGCTAGCACGTGCCACCATGCCTGGCATTTTTGACATGAGTACTAAGGATTGAATTCAATCCTTAGGTTTGTAAGGTAAGCACTGTCTCCCTGGCCTGGATCTAGGTTTTTAAAAGTCAAAACCCAAGAATTTGATCCGTTCCTTAAGGTAATGAAAGCAAAGAGTTCATTGGATTGAACAAAGGAGAATAGAAATGACAGGAAATTAGGTAGAAGCAGTGGTTAGCCTTCCAAATGCTAACTCTATACATACTCATATTATGTATCAAAGATATTATGGATAACTATATTTCTATACATGATAGCTGTGCAAACATCATACCATGAACTTAAAGGCGCTCTTTTCAGTATAATAAGGTCCTGGCCCAGACTGCCTCTGAGGGCAGAAACAAAGGCTGTTTCCAGTGAATTCTGTCTTCTGGAAGTCACTGAGCATGGAGCAATCCTGGGGAGAAATGTTGGGCCTCAGGGAGGTACAAGGGGAGCCCTGGTCTGGAAGAAGACATCTTCTCTGTGGTTCCTCACTGTAGATGACAGTGAAGAGCTGTGAGGCACCAGGACTTCTACACATGGGAGAGCATCCTGCAGGAGGCGGACATGCTGAATTACAAAGTTGCCACTGTGAAAGAAAGCAACCACCCAGTTGGGGACCTATTCCTGGGGTCTCTGAGAGTGGAGAGATCCCTTTAATCAGCACATGACTCGCTCTTTCTAGAAGGCAGGCCGGCCCCCTGTAAGCCATTTGCAGGAACTAAGGTGTTTCCATACGTGAGCAGACTTGGCTCAGTGCCTCCCAGGACTGTGAGACAGCCCGGGAACAGGTCCTCCTGGTTCCAGGGTCAAGATAGGGACAGTGTGGCATCCTGGAGGGAGTCGCAATCCAGGGGTTCTTGGAGGAGGTCTAGCCATGGTACTTAGCCCTGTGGGTGCTCTAACCATTGCAGCTGCATTGTGCCTCCACAGCCCTGGGGAGTTGTGGACTCAAGACCACTTTCCTGAGCTATCCTCCCCACTCCCATCCCTGCCCTCTTCAGGCCTCCAGGTCCCTCTAGCATTGTCCTCTTAGACCTTGATATCCCCCTTCCAGCTTCCCTCTCCATTGTCCAGGGAGGACTTTCTTACAACTTCACAGACAAAACCTTCCCTGCCTCTGCAGAGATGTTATCATACATTCCCAGTACTTTAGTTTACTGCTCCCACCTGCCTGGCTTCTCTCCCTGGATTTCTGGTTCAACCCAGCCCTGGTCCTGCTGCCAGCCTTGCCTGCAGCCCTTGGCACCAGCTGCTCCTGCTGTCTTTGTCTCTGGTTCCAGCCCATTTTCCTAGGCCCAATTCAAGAAATCTGCCTTCCAGGAAACCACTCAGGTTGGCCAACTGGGTCAGCACCTTTGTTCTGAAGTTTCCCAGCACTCAGTCCACCTGTCTGCCTAAGGAGGCAGCACCTACCTTGTGCACCACGGGCCCTCATACCAAACAGCAGGAATGGAAGCGGAATATACTCAAAAGTACATAATGGAGAGGTGGAGAGGAGAGGAAAGCAACACTGTGTGTACCTGCTTAGGCTGCCTGGAGTCACCTCTGGGAAGCACTGGGCATCTTCAGTGTGACCACGTGGCTACCAGACCATGTCCAGAGATGCACAAGAAGATCCATACACTCTACTAGAATTGTTTTCTGAAGGAGCCTTAGGTTGGGGAGATACCTCAGTAAAGTGCTTTCCTTGTGAGCATGAGGACCTGAGTTTGATCACCAAGTCCCACGTACATGCTGTCACAGTAGTGTGCACCTGTCATCCCAGCTCTCTGGAGGTGGAGTTGCCAGATCCCTGGACATCACTGGCCAGCCAGTTTCTCTGAATCAGCGGGCTTTGGGGAAAGGAGAGAGGCTATCTCAAAAAAAAAAAAAAAAAAAAACAGCAGATAAAAACACTCAAGGTTGTCCTCTGACACACACACACACACACACAGAGAGAGAGAGAGAGAGAGAGAGAGAGAGAGAGAGAATATTTCACGAGCTCTTTTTTCAGTCCTTATTATTTTGAAATTTAAAAAAATTGGTATCAAGTATCAAGATATTATAGAGATTCCACGTGCCCTTCACTCAATTTCCCCCAACATTGTGCATAATTCTAGTACCATATGAAAACCAAGAATTTGACAGATGTATGATAATACATACCCTCTGCATTCATAGATTCTGTAAAGTCAACCCACCAAGGAGCTAAAACTGGAAAAAAGATTCCATCTCTACTTAACATGTAAAAACTCTTTGTTTCCTAACTAATACAGCTATTTGCATGGCATGTACATTGTGTGGGGTATTACAGTCACCAGATGGTTTTTAAAAAATATTTCGTTTATTAATTTTTCAAGCAGAGAGAGAGAGAGAGAGAGAGAGAGAGAGAGAGAGAGAGAGAGAGAATGCACCAGGGCCACCACCCTATGGGTCCAGCCCACGTGGGCACTGGGGAATCAAACCTGGGGCCCTAGGTACTGGAGGCAAGTGCCTCAACCGCTGAGCCATCTCTCCAGCCCACACCAGATGGTTTAAACTAGATAGTTCTTGCCCAGTGTGCACAAAGCTCTAGGTTCAATCCCAACACCATCTTAGCCAGATGAGGTGACACAAGACTGTAAACCCAGCACTCGGGAGGTGGAGACAAGAGGATCAGAAATGTATTGTCAACCTATGGTACATAGTGAGTTTGAAGCCAGTGTGGGATGCAAGAGACCCTGTCAAAATAGAATCAAATTCTATTGGGCAACAACTGTTGAGTCCTTGAACAGTTCATTCCTCCATCATCAGTAGCTGATGGGAGAGTCCATGGTGTGAGTGTTCAGCCATTCACCTCTTGGGGGTTATTTTCATGGACTCCAGTGCTTGACTCTTGCAAATCAACTTCTGTGGACAGTGACATACACATCGCTATGTGAGCATCAATTTTCAATTCTCAAGGAGAAATACCTAGATGCCGGGTCATATGATAAGTACATGTTTGTTTGTTTTCTTTTAATGCATGTATGTGGTGAGTGCAGTGTGTGGCATAAGCACATGTGTGAACAGATGTGTGGCCCCATGCATGCACATGAGGAGGCTGGGGAGAAGGTCAGGTCCTCCCCTGGTGCTTTCTTTGAAACAGAGTCTCTCACAAAACCACAAGAACACAAATTTCCATCCTTCCTCCCTTTCTTCCTTTTTTTTTTTTTTTTTTTTTTTTTTTTGGTAGGGTCTCCCTCTAGCTGACCTGGAATTCACTATGTAGTCTCAGGGTGGCCTCAAACTCATGGCGATCCTCCTACCTCTGCCTCCCCGAGTCCTGGGATTAAAGGCGTGCACCACCACGCCCGGCCCTTTCTTTCTTCTTTACTCCTCTCCCTCCCTCCTTTCCTTCTTTCGTTCCTTCCTTTCTTCCCTCCTTCCTTCTATTCTTTGTTTCTTTGTGTGATGTGTGTGTGTTATATGCGTTGTGGTGTGTGCATGGTGCAAACATGTGTGTGTGCAGATGTGTGCGCTTCACGTGTACATGTGTCTGGAGGTCAGAGAACATCAGGTGTCCTTTGTCAACTTTTCATGATTCCTTGAGACAGAGCTGCTCACTGAGCCTGGAGCTGCTGTTTTTGGTTAGCCAGACTTTCCTGTTCCTCACAGGACTGGGGTTACAAGCATGCATGGCCACACCTAGCTCTGTGCATGGGTTCTGGGGAATTGAACTCAGGCCTTCATGCTTGTCTGGCATGTGCTCTTTGCCCACTATTTTGCATCAATACACTACCATTACCACACTTAAGAAATTTCACAATATATTTCTAATATTTTCTGTCATTTGGATGTAGTTTGCCTTCCTCAAGGATTCATGTGTTGGAAACTTGATCCTCAAGGTGGGGGTACTAAGAGGTGGTGGGACCTTTAAGGGGCGGAGCCTAGTGGGAGGTGTTTAGGTCTGTAGAGTGCAGCCTTTGGAAGGAATTAATACTGCTATTGGTGCTCTCATTTCTGTTACAACAACGGAAAATGAGCTAAGATATCATTAATGTCTAATCTACATCAGTTGTCACAGGACATTTTTATAGGTTTTAAAAGAAAAAGAGGATTCCATTAAGAGTCACACATTGTAGCTGTCTCTGCATCATCTTGCCATCATAAAGGTAGGTTTTTAGCCTGCAATGAGCCATGAGTTACAGGATGGTCATTTGTCACCTGAAGAATCCTGGCCCCCAGTGACCTTTCAGCTAGTTATTTCAGTGTCCAGAATGATGGACACCCATCCCAAAATCTCTTTTTCACTGGAGATCACAGGGGACATTTTATCATTCTACCCTTCTTTCTACATTTCCCACTAAAAAGCACAAATACATAATTGTGTCTCCTTTTTTTCCAGAATAAGGAAGTGGCGGAACGGTCATCAATGGTGGCAAAGGAAGTGGGTTTTCCCCCCTTTCTCTTTCTTTTTGAACATTGCCATGAACTTGAGGAGTTAAGTTTGTTAGTAATAGTTTCGTTTATTTGTTTAGTTGGTTTGTTGGTTTTGGTTTTGGCTTTCGGTAGTCTAGAACCTATGTAAACCAATCTGGCCTTGAACCACCGATCCTCTGCCTTAGCCTCCTGAGAGCTAGGAATACAGGGCTGCAGCCCCACACGTGCTCTGATTCCAGGGTTTTTTCGTTTACTCATCATGTTGATCAATTTAGCTATTTTTCTTTCTCTTTTTAGTGAGGCAGAGTTAAAAGAAATTATAGTGCTTAAGTGAAGGAAAGAGGCAGAGCTCCTATAAAACAGGGTCTTGAGCAGGTAATCTTTATTTGTTTGTGCACAAATTATAATTTGACCAGTAGGAGTCCTGTCCAGCTGGGTTCTTGTCCTTTGAGGATGTATTGATTAGAACTTTCCCTGAAGGCGTGTGTGTGTGTGTGTGTGTGTGTGTGTGTGTGTGTATTGTGGTAGGTCATGTGTATGTGATGTGTGTGCAGATTCGGGTACACTGTGTGCACACATGCAGAGGTGAAAAGAACATCCCGGAGAAGCTGGCTGTTTGAAGTGCTCGTGGTTATGGAGACAGTGTTACCCTGGGGCCGTTTTAGTGCAAAGAGCTAGGAAATCTACATTTTAAAAAACCATACATTTTCCTAAGAGATAGGAGACAACTTCAGAAATAGGAACTGGGCAAAAGCACTCATTGGGTCAGAGACTGGAACTGTAGGATGCCTGCTGTAACTATTAGAGAGGAGTCCCCAGTTAGTGACACAGATACAATTCTGAAGTGGGTGCCTCAGAAAGGCCTCTTAGAGATCTAGAATTTCGACTGCACCCTCCTGAGGAGCCACTGGCAGTTAATGGTTGCTGAGGGAGTAGGCGACATTTTGTTCAGTGGTGTGGTCACTAGTAAGTTGCTCAGGTAAATAATCCCCCACCTATGTTCACGCAGGCAACCCTAATCTCTCACACAGAGAAGGAAAAAAGACATCAGAGTGGAAGAGGAATCCGTTGGGAAGAAGGGATTCAGTGGCAGCAGATGGGGTTAGGGGGCTATTATGTTCATGAATACATCAATAAAATTATCGATAAAAATGAAAATGGGCCATGGAACTAAATAGAGAAGGAGGCCAATAAATATTTTTAAATGTTGCTTTTTAATGGTCAACATGTCAGCCATCAGGAAAATGCAAAGTAAAACTTCATCTCACCCCAATCAGAAGGACTATGGTCAAAAAATCAAATATCAAATACCAGTGAGGGTGTGGGCAGAAAGAAACCCATTACACTATGGGTGGGAAGACAAAATGGTATGGCCACTATGAAAATCAGTACGGAAGTTCCTCAAAATAGCTCTACCATATGATGCAACTATATAATCTTGGGCATATACCCTTTGGTGGCTTGAATTAGGTGTCCCCATAAACTCATGTATTCTGAATTCTTGGTTCCCAGCTGGTAGCACTTTGGAAGGTGGAGCCTTGCTGGAGGAAGTGTGTTGCTGGGAAAGACCTTGAGGTTTCTTAGTCTCCTAGCTTGCCAGGTAGCTGGCTCACTCTCCTGCTGCTGTTTTCCCCTTGATGTTGGCAAGGAGGTGATATCCAGCCTCCACTCTACCATCTTTTCCTGCCATCACAGTTTCTCTGGAGACTATAAGCCAAAATAAAAACCTTTCCTCCCATCAGCTGTCTGGGGTTGAGTGCTTTATCCCAGCAACACAAAGGAAAGTCCAGCAAACCCCAAGGACTCTATACTCACTTCAGAGATACTCGCTTCACCATGGTTATCACTGTTCTATTCATAATAGCTAGGAAATGGAATCAGCTCAGATGCCCATCAGTGGATGAGAATATAATAAAGATGTGGTATATATACACAGTGGAGGTTTATTCAGCTGTCACGAAAAATGAAATCTGCAGGAAAATGGGTGGATCTGGAAAATATACTGAGGTAGCTAACTCAGGCTTAGAAAGACAGAGGCCCCATGTTCTTTCTCATCATGGATCCTAGCCTTGAACTTTAAGATAAGGATGTCAGTTGGGGCAAAAGTCGATAGTAGAAGCCAATAAGTGAGAAAGTGGCCAGGAGAGAAAATAGATGTGCAAGTAAGTAGAATGACAAAATACAAAAGTGCAAAGATCAAATGGGATGGGGGAGGGGAAGATAGGAAGGGACAGGCTACAGAGGCTTCAACAGACTAATGACATTATGAACAAAATAAATAGAATTTTAAAAATGCATTCTTATTTGTCTTCCTAATTCAGATTTTAAGGAAGAAATTAGCTTTTCTTCCTTAACTTCTTAGACTTCCTATTTGTATCCTTTCCACCTTAGATTTAACATTTTGGTTTACCTAGTATATTTGCTTATTTACTTTCTCTCAATACACACTTCAAATAGTTTCAACGTGACAATGCCAGTCTTACTAGAAGGACTAAAACTGGTCAATGAATGGTGAAAAAAGACAAAAGTCCAAACAAATAATTAACTAATTAAAACGCAAAGCATTGCTGGATGTGGTGGCACACACCTTTAATCCCAGCACTTGAGAGGCAGAGATAGAAGGATCTCTGTAAATTTGAGGCCACCCTGAGACTACATAGTGAATTCCAGGTCAGCCTGGGCTTCTAGAGTAAGGCCTTACCAAAAAAAAAAAAAAGCATGATGTCTCTCTCTCTCTCTCTCTCTCTCTCTCTCTCTCTCTCTCTCTCTCTCTCTCTCTCTCTCTCTCACACACACACACACACACACACACACACACACACAAATAAATAAATTATTATTTTTAAAGCTGAGTGTGATGGAGTGGTTATAATCCCTGCCCTGGGGAGGCAGAGACAAAAGAATCCCTGGGGCTTCCTGGACAGCAAGTCTGGCTCAATTGTCGATCTCCAGGCCAATGAGAGGCCATGTTTCAAAGGAGATGATGATAGTCCTCTGGCCTCCACATACCACGCATGTGCACTCACACACTCCCATGTACCCACATACACGTGAGCACACAAACACTGTACACATGCATAAAAATTAAGTTTTCTAAAAGCTTACAAAAACACAATTGTCACTTCTCAAGGAGACAAATGCTGCCGCAGACCCAGGCTCAGTTTTCATGAGTCATCTGATGGCACACGACACTCTGATCGGTTTATGAATGTGAGCATGTTGAGATTTGATTTCTATGCATATCTTCTGTTCTTTCAGTTTCTGGTCAATACCTAATCCAGTCTCAGAAAGAGCAAAAATCACAGATAAGTACAATATCGATCAAACTCACTGCTGTCAGGGATAATCATCAGAAGGCTCCTCCCTAGAAAGATAAGGCAGGAAGAAGTCCAAAATGCATGACTTATTTCTTACAGGAAACAAAGAGTTCCCCCCCCCCACCCATTCCCCACCTTCCTCACCCCAGTGGGTCCATCAAGTCCTGGGAACCCTGGTCCTACAGGAATTCATAGAGTCAACATTAAGTATGTTTCCTCATCAAAAACTTCTGTGAGATACATATATTTTGTCTGCTCTTGACAGGCAGGACCTATGAGGCAATCCACATGTGAGCAGGCCAAAAAAGCATACATTATTACAATGGTGGTGAGCCTATGTATTCAGAAACTTCCTCTCCCCACTTCCTTTGAGTTTCTTTTGTTCTGTGACTTGGGAAACAGCAAAGACCAGCTGCTTGACCAGGGATGCTGGAATGAACTGTTGGGAAGAGGAGATACTCCAGGGAATGAGAGAACAGTGAGCCAGAAAGGCAGAGTGGGAGAGAGGGAGGGAGGGAGCCTGCACACGCAAGGAAAAACAGGAACACAGCAGATCTGGGCTCTGGCCAAGAGATGACCACTGTCCCAGGCCTGCCCTGGCCCTCAGCCCCAGCACTAGCCCTAGAACATTCACTGAGCAGACAGGCTGGGAAGAGGGAAGGCCTTTGGAAGTGGGGGACCTCCATTTCTGCCTGCACTTACTTCATCGCCTATGCTGGCTTCTCTAGAAACTGGAAGTTTCACTTGAAATAGGATCTGATTTGGGGGATAAAGATCTCTGTTCTGCTTTTTTAGATCCCCTCCCCACGGTTAACTTTCAGCAGAAATATGGGGGATGGGTAGAGACAGGCAGAAGGAGAGGAAGGGAGAGATTCAACACTGACTGAACCCTGTGCCTCAGGCTGATCAGGGACTTCCCATGTCCTGGAAAGTCAACACTGGACACACTGGCCCCTGGGCCAAGCAGACATTCACTGCTGGTCATGAAACAATAGCAGCAGGTGACCCCTTTGTGTACGGTCCCCAAGCACCTGCTGTGTGCAGTGTTTGTCCCCAGTTATCTGTGGGGTGGGTGGAGCTCACTTGTTCTAGAAGCAGGAAATGGCTTGGAGTGGCTGACCCTGGCACTCAGACACCAAGTGGCAGAGTCAGCTCTGCATGCAACTTCAAAAAGAATCCTATTAAGTGAAGTGACTCAAACCCAGATGTTAGCATGTAAACTCTTTAAGTATGTGTATATGGGGGGGGGGACAAATGGGAATTAAACATGTAAAGATAGAACTGTAACCAAAAGTGATGAGCTGAAAGTGGAGGAAGGGAAGGAGGAATTGAGGGAAAGGGGAAAAGGAAAATAAAATAAAAATTAACTAGAGGGAGGAGATGGCTCAGCAGATAAAACACTTTCTTACAAAGCCTGACAGTCTGGGTTTGATTCTCCAGTACCCACATAAAGCCAGATGCACAAAGTGGGGAATCATCTGGAGTTCATTTCCAGCGGCAAGACCATTCTCCTCTCTCTCATAAATAAAAATCTTTATTTTTAAAAAGTGCTGGAAAAAAAGGGGGTGCTGGAGAGATGGCTTAGCAGTTAAGGCACTTGCCTCCAGTGCCTAAGGCTCTGGGTTCAATTCCCCAGTACCCACATAAGCCAGACTCTCTCTCTCTCTCTCTCTCTCTCTCTCTCTCTCTCTCTCTCTCTCTCTCTCTCTCTCTCTCTCTGCTTAAAAATGAATAAATAAAATATTTTTTTAAAAAACTGCTGGGCATGGGGCACATGCCTAGGGAGGGAGTCTGAGGTAGGAGGATCACTGTGAGTTCAAGGCCAGCCTGGGGATAAAAAGTGAGTTTCAGATCAGCCTGCGATAGAGTGAGACTTTATCTCGAAAAACAAAAACAAAATTGTATTTGAAAATGTCAGAATGAATGAGACTGAAATCTCTATGCCAATTTAAATATGTAGATATTTTAAAAAAAAAACTTCTTTTGGATCCCAGCACAGACTGTTAGCTGGTAGCCCCAGGCTAGTTCTAGACTGTATACATATTTTGCTTGAGTAACAAAATGGATGCCTGCCTCATGCTTCAGACTTCATGAGTTGTCAGCATTTGACAATCAAGAGAGTCTGGATGGGGTGGGGGAGAGAGCTTCATCAGTGAGACTATGAAGACCTCGGTTTGATATGCAGAACCCACGTGAAAACAAGAAAACAGGTATGGAGGCATACACAGTAATCCCAGCCCTGAAGAGGCAGAGACAAGTGGATCCATGGGGCTCACTGGCCAGCCAGCTTAGTCTACTTGGAGATTCTAGGTCAAAAGCATTGTCTCAAAGATATTTTTTTTAAATTAAAAAGCAACATTGCTTGAGAATCAATACCCAAAGTTGTCTTCTGGACATCACAAACATGCACACACATGTGCACCTGTACAAACACATACATGCACCAGCGTATGTGTGCTAGTACGCGCACACACACACAAAGTTTATGTGAACTTACATTTCTAGATTCTTTATTTTATTTTATTTTTCGGTTTTTCAAGGTAGGGTCTCGCTCTAGCCCAGGCTGTCCTGGAATTACTATGTAGTCTCAGGGTGACCTCAAACTCACAGGGATTCTCCTATCTCTGCCTCCCAAGTGCTGGAATGCTGGAATTAAAAGCATGTACCACCACGCCTGGCTTCATTTGTAGATTCTCTAGCAAACTCAGACCCCATTGGGCACTGAGAGGTCCCTTCTCGTCATAGTCTCATCACTTCCCATTGCACCTCCAGCTCCAAGTCAAGAATTAAAGACCCCTTAGCTCCCACCCTATGGATCTGTTCATTCACTCATGATGACATATGACCCTGTGGACAGCCGAGCTTGTGACTCAGATGGATGGATAGATAGATAGATAGATAGATGATAGATGACAGATAGATGATAGATACATACATACATAGATACATAGATAATAGAGAGAGATGATAGATAGATAGATAGATGATAGATAGATGATAGATAGATAGATAGATAGATAGATATAAAAGATGGATTGATGGTAGGACTCAATGAGACCTGGAGACTTCCTCCATGTCTGCTAGCTTTCTTCAGGCCAGAAAGTATTATGCAAGCTGGAGTGGGGGGGGAGGGGAAGTGAAGTTAACAGTTCTTCCCAGAGGTGGACTCTGTGCTCCACAACCAATTTGCTAGGCAAGATAGGCCCTCTGGTGTAATAGTGGCATGAATGTTATAGGAGTAACAAACTGCGTTCTGATTGGATGTGAGGCCACTCTAACAGGAGGGACTTTATGTGTCATATTATAAACTGGCCAAAAGCCTATGTCTAGGGACATAAAACCTAGGAGGAATTTACTACCATGATTATGCTAAGTGGACAGCATATCAAAATGACTTCTAACTACCTATATTTGTTCCCATAGATTATTAGTACTGTTTGAAGCCTTGATCACAGACGTTTCTTACTACAAGGGGCAGGAATTAATGCACTGGTCAAAAGGCCAAGAATAAGTGACTACTGTGTGCTCAGCCTCAAACAGGACATCTAAATCATCCTCTCCGAGGCTCAGAGAACCTCACAGAAAAGGGGATAGAAAGAATGTAAGAGAGAAGGATGGAAAGAAGAGATGTGGAACACTGTCTTCTGGATGCGACAGGGCTGTTACACTCATGAACTCACAGCAGCTGTACTTTCCTGCACAAAATGAGCCTTTCAACACACTGCCCTGATGGGGGGAAGGATTTACGAGATCTCAGATCTCCAGAGTAAACTTCTGGCAGCCAATGGTTACTGGGAGATGGGGAGTCAGGTTCACCAATGATGCAGCCACTGGTAAGTTGCTACATTCCATGGTAAATAACCTTTCACCCATGTTCATGCAAACAACCCTAGTCAACTCAAAGGGTTAAAAAAAGGGGGCATGGGAACTGGGGATACCAACTCATTATTTGCTCATTCAATGTACCTAATTATGGATAATAAAGAAAAAAAGGGCATGATATGGTGGTGAGGTCATGAGCCCTAGGGGAGTAATACCTGCTGTTGTCTGACAAAACACATATATTATGTCCACCGAACATACCTATATAATAATGCTCCTCTCACTCTTGTCTAGAGAAGCGTCTCTTTTTCAGATGGCGGTGACCACTGGGATAACTCAAAAGATACCATGGTGCTGAGAAGAAGTGACAGTGGAGTGTTCAGCACTGGGACATCTCGATCACACTTCCCGAGGCTCAGGGTCTATTGCAGAAGAGGTGGCGGAAAGATTGTGTTACAACGCAAACTTCCAGACACAAAATGGCCTTGATATTCATGACTTCACAGTGTCTGATAATACCTACACATAATGGAAGGAAAAGATGATGACACTGAAACAAAACAGAGACTACTTGAGAGGGGGAAGAGATATGAGGGAGGGTGGGGAGGGAATTATAATGCTTTATTGTCTATAATTATGGAAGCTATTAGTAAAAAGTTAAAAAGAAAATATTCTGAATTTTAAATAACATTTGAACAATTTCACTTTTTTACAGGTTGACTTTTGAAACAACTATATTTTAAATAAAACTTTATGAACACAGCACTCTATGTCATCATGTCTTCCACATGGCAGGAGCTCTCTGTAATCCTCCTCTTTCCTTCTCTTAATCTAATAAAGTTTCTCTAAACCTTAAAAAATGTAAGAAAGAAAGATGGGAATTAATGGGGACAAGAGAGGGTAAGATCAAATGCAATATATATGCACATGAGCATAAAAATGTCAAAAATGGAATTTTTAAAATGAATGCTCAAAAAATACTAGTAAGATCCTGTTTATTGGTTCATAAGTGTGATAATTGGGTGTCCATGTGTTTGCGTGATATGTGCCTCCCACAAACCTGTTACTCTGTTGGCACATTACCCATCAGACATTAAAAAAAAACTAAAACTAATTAAAAATTAAATTTAAAGAATTAAAAAGAAAACTAAGAAGAAGAGAAGAAATTAATCAGTGAATCGCAACCACCTACCAGGAAATATCTATGGACATCCTGTCAGTGACTCAGCTAGCTGATATTATACTTCATGAAGTCTGAATGGCATCTGTCATAACAAGTCACCCTGGCTGCTTATCCTCTTCCCCTGAGACCCAGACACTAGAAGCTCACAGAACCAGGGGTAGATTCAGACTCACTTGGCGGTCCTTCTCAGAGCACCCATTCTATGTCAGTCTGGGGAGGAGAAGGCAGACAGTGCCTCAGATGAAGTGAGATGAGGTGGGCAAGTGACCAGGCCAGGTGATGACCATTACAGAGGGTGGGAAGTTGGGAAATTGTGAGTACTAAGCAGCCCATATAAATTATCATGTGACACCCACCACGACTCAGGGAACTGAGCGGAAGAGGGGACGGAAAGATTGTGAGAGCTGTGGTGAGGGAGACTATCCAGAGGCATGGCACCCCTCAGTAACAACACACTTGGGTCAGGAGAACCGGGTTGAGTACTAGGCTATCCATGGTCCCCTGCCACAAGGACTGATCCAGACGACCTACAGAGGAGGATATCCAGCTGATTGGGGATGGGGAGGGGGGGCATTGGGGAATTGGAGATAACAACTCATTGTTGGCCCACTAAATAATGTAACTCATTATGGACAATAAATATATATTTTAAAAAATTATCATGTGAGCCCTGCTGCTGATCTAAGTGGAAATGGAGAGGCCATCAGTGAGCCTCTTTAGGGGCTTGGAGTGTGAGACGGGGAAGATGAAGATGGGTTGGTATCCTGGGGCAGGATAAGCCATGGAAGATGAATTTGTGGAAGTGAATAAAGAAGGAAGGGTGGTGCCCTGAAGGCCACTAGGGCAGTGGTGTCTGTGGCCTCCATTTTCACACTCAAGACGGGAGAGACGGGGCGTGGCCCAGACGTCATGGGAAGCAGTAAGATACAGTGTCTGTTAGCACCCATCGAAGGAAGGTCGGTCTAGGGGCTTACACAAAGCCTGCAGGCACTTCCCAACGATAGATTAGGAGCTCCTGGGTGCAAGGAAGGTCATCAGCACCCACAAAAAACGAAGAAGAGCAGGTGGATGTCATTCTGTCAGTTTGGAAGCATTTGTTATTATTTGAATGTGCACTCCTAAAGTTTGTGTGTTGGAAATATAATCTATAAAGTAATGGTAATTAATGGTAATTGGAGGTAAAACCTTTAGGAGGTGATTAAAATGGCTCAGTCAATAAAGTACTTGCCTCGCAAGCCTGAGGACCTACGTTCAACCCCCAGAACCCATGTAAAAGAGCGAAGGCATGGTGACACACACATGTGATCCCAGTTCTGGAGAGGTGGACAAGGGAGGATCCCAGGCAGGGACTTGCTAGCCAGCCAGTCTCTCCTAATTGGTGAGTGCTGAACCAATGGGAGACGCTGTCTTAAAAAAAAAGAAGAGCCCCTAAAAAATGTGATGTTGTACTCTAGTCTTGATACCCACACTCGCTCACATGTGGGGTCACCCACACTCACATGAGCACACATGCACACAAAGATTAGATGAGATCATCATGTCAGCATGAGTGACTTTCTAAGAAGAAGAGGAATCAGAACTCCCGGAAGCTCCCCTGTCACCATGTGACGTCACCACGTTATGACATAGCACAAAGGCTACCATTATTCCTTTGGACTTCTCAGCTTGCAAAACTATGAGCTAAATAAACGTCCCTTTGCCTCTTCAAAAGTCCTCTCACCACTAAGGAGTGCCCAGGGACTGGTGGAATTTCCATTCAGGAGCAACCTGGGGTGATAGAGGGAGATGGTCAATGAAACTCCTTGCTTTAGAATAAGGGCAGCCAGGACCAGCATCCTACAGGTCCTGGCTCTCCTGTCTTGTGCTTCACTATCCAAGAATGCACAGGAAGATTTGTTGGGGTCCCTCAAAGACCCAAATCTAAGGTCATGACAGATTCTCACAGAGCTGAGGAAGAGGCATCCTCATTTAAAGAAGGTTTGCTTCGGTGTTGGTATCTGTCTCCTCCTAAGTTACATGTCAATAGTATTTAGGTATATATGGAAGGTGATTGAGTCATGGGACTCTGTCTTCAAGAATGGAGGACAGGGGCTGGAGAGATGGCTGAGTGGTTAAGGCACTTGCCTGCAAACCCTGAAAATGCTGGTTTGATTCCCCAGTATCCACATAAAGCCAGATGCACAAGGTGGTGCATATATCTGGAGTTCGTTTGCCTCTCTCTCTCTCTCTCTCTCTCTCTCTCTCTCTCTCTCTCTCTCTCTCTCTCTCTCTCTCATAAATAAATAATAAATATTTTCAAAAAAGAATGGAGGACAGCATTCTGTGAGTCAACATATTAATAGATTATTACAGAAGTAGGTCTGTTATAAAAAACATTTTGACACTAGACATGGTGGTGCACATCTATAATCCCACACTTGAAAGGTAGAGGCAGGAGAATCAGATGTTCAAGGTTACATAGCAAGTTTGAGATCAGCCTGGGTTACTTTAAGTCCTATCTAAAAAAAAAAAAAAAAAACAATAGGGGGCTGTGGAGATGGCTCAGTTGATGCCACTCATGCCTGAGTGTCTGAGTTTGGATCCCCAGGTTCCACATAAAAGCTGGAAGCTAGGATAGGCTTGTGGAATCCCAGCAGGCCTACAGAGAGATGGAACACAAAGACAGAAGTTCCTAGAAGCTCACAGACCAGCCAGCTTAGTGAACAGAACAGTGAACAATGAGAGATCCTGCCTCAAAACAAGATAGAGGGCTGGAGAAATGGTGGCTCAGGGGGTAAAAGTACTTGCTTATGAAGCCTAATGGTCCAGGTTCCATTCCCCAGTACCCACATAAAGCCAGATGCCCCAATCGGCACATGCCTCTGGAGCTAATTTGCAGTGGCAAGAGGCTCTGGTGCTCCCATTCTCTCTCATGTTTCTCAAATAAATAAATACATAAATAATTTTTGTTTGTTTGTTTGAAGTAGGGTCTCACTCTATCCCAGGCTGACCTAGAATTCACTATACAGTCTCAGAGTGGCCTCAAACTCATGGCAATCCTCCTACTTCTGCCTCCCGAATGCTGGGATTAAAGGCACATGCCACCATGTCCAGCTAAATGAATAAATTTTTTAAAGGGTGAAGGCAAGAACCAACACTTAAAAGTTGTCCTCTGGTTGGGCACGGTGGCACATGCCTTTAGTCCCAGCATTCAAGAGACTGAGGTAGGAGGAGTGCTATGAGTTCAAGGCAAGCCTAGGATAGACTGAGACCCTGCCTCAAAAACAAAAACAAAAACAAAAGCCAGGCATGGTGGAGCACACCTTTAATCCAGAACTCATGGAGGCAGAGGTAGGCAGATTGCTGTGAGTTCGAGACCATCCTGAGACTACATAGTAAATCCCAGGTCAGCCTGGGCTAGATCGAGACCCTACCTTCAACCCCCCCTACCAAAAAAAAAGTTGTCCTCGCTGGAGAGATGGCTTAGCCATTAAGGCACTTGCCTCCAGTGCCTAAGACCCTGGGTTCAATTCCCCAGGACCCACATAAGCCAGACCCACAAGGTGGTAGCCCTGGTGCTCTCTCTCTCTCTGTCTCTGCCTCTCTCTCTGTTTGAAAATGAATAAATAAAATATTTTATAAAAAAAAATTGTCCTCTGACCTCCACACGTACACCATGACATGTAGCATAAACACACACACACCAAAAAGTTAATTAATTAAAACTAAATTAAATTTAAAAAATTAAAAGCCTGCTCTCCATCGGACACGGGGTGCTGCCTCGGACTGCAGAAAGTCCCTACCAGCAGGAAGCCCTTCACCCTACGAAGCCCCTCAACCTTGAACTTCCCAGCCTTCAGAATTAGACGAAATGAATTTTCTACTTTTGGAGCTTTCACTTCCTCTTTGGTGTGAAAAGCAGGATGGGCAGGAGAGAAAGCAGGGCAGGAGACAGAGACAGACGAGGACGAGCAGAGGAGGGCCTGGAGTGAGTCTTCCCGAATGGACAGAGGCCAGAGCGGGCAGAGTGGGCAATGGCTGCCCACCCACGGGTCTTCTGTCTCACTCTGGCTGAAAGATCCATGCTGTTATCCCATCGCAGAGCCCAGGAAGTCATCCTGAGACACTGAGCACTAATATTAATATGGAGTGTTAATTACATGCCAGGATGCTGTTGAACTCATTCTCTCTAGGAGGACGGATGCCAGCCTCCGTCCTGCTTTGCACGTGACTTCACTGAGACTGGAAAGAATTAGAAATTGGGTCAGTGACCCTCTTGACCACTGAACCATAATTCACTCTTGATCAAGCCAGTCTTTGAAAGCAAGTGGCCATTTGTTTCCTGGGCCTGTCCTCAGCCATTCCCTCTCAAAGTCATGTCATTGGACTATCTGCCTCCAACCTCCTGGTCTCTGATGACCACAATTCCTCCCAAGGCTCAGCACCCAGGAAAGACACCAATGTTTCCTAATACTGAGAAGAAAACCCGCAGTGTATTGCAAGGCCCTCGTGCGTTCATTGGTCCATGTGTTCATTCTTTCAGCTGTTCAGGGCAGCCTCACTGAGCAGGGGCACTGAGCCAGACCCGGGGGAGATACAGGCAGTATAGCACCAAACCACATGCACATCTTTTATGAATGGTCTTCCAGGTTGCACCTGATCATCCCTCAGAACTGTGAAGGCATCATTTCATTGTCTGCTCATTGGCACGGCTGCTGGGGCCGGGGAGATGGCTCCTCAGGTACAAGTACTTGTTGTCCAAGCATTAAGATATGACTTTGATCCCAGAACCCATGTAAACAACTTGATATGGCAACACATGCCAGTAACCATGTACCCCAGCACTGAGTGTAGCTACATACAGGAGGATGGCTGGGGCTCACTGGTCAGCCCATCTAGCTAACACATGGCAAGCTCCGAGTTAAGTGAGAGACTCTGGCTCAAGGAAATAAGGCAGAATGGTAATAGAGAAGGACACTTGACGTCCTCCTCTGGCCTCTGCATACATGTGTATGGAGCCCACATGTCCACACACATATTGTACACGTGCATGCATCACACACACACCCAAAAAATAAAGGGAAAGTAAAAAGAAGGTCCAGAGTCTTGGGGAGATAGTTCTGTTGGTAAAGAGCTTTCCTTGAGAGCATGAGGACTGTGTTTGAGCCCCAGGACCCTTATAAAAATGCCAGGTGTGGTGACATTGGTGTGTAACCCCTGAGCTGGAAGGTTGAGACAGGAGGATCCCTGGGGCTTGCTGGCCAGCCAGCCTAACTTAAGTGGCGAGCTCCTGACCAATAAGACACCCTGTCTCAAAAAAAAATTAGAAAAGAAAGAGAAAGAAAAAGAAAAAAGCAAGCAAGAAAGCAAGAAAGAGGAAGGAAGGAAGGAAGGAAGGAAGGAAGGAAGGAAGGAAGGAAGGAAGGAAGGAAGGAAGGAAGGAAGGAAGGAAGGAAGGAAGGAAGGAAAGAAGGAAGGAAGAGACCAAAAAGGTGGGAATGTTAGGGACATGGCTCAGCAGGAAAGAGCACTTGCTACACACAATTGAGAACCTGAACTTGATCCCTAGCACCCACCTAAAAACACCAAGCACGACCACACGTGCCTGCAGCACCTACACCAAAGGAGGTGGAGACGAGCAATAGCGGAAACAACCCCATCACTTTTCTGACCTCCTCAAATGTGCACAAGGGGGTGTGTGCATCTGCACATACACCTGTATACACCATGTACACACCCCACACATACCACATACACATACCAAAAAAAAATTGAATAATGCGGATGGTATCCCTGAGAATAACACCCAAGGTTGTCCTCTGGCCTCACATATACACATATAAACGCATGCACGCGCACATACACACACCCAGACATACACACACGCACGCACCCACGCCTGCACACAGATGAATGTGTATGCACACATGCATAACAACATAAAAATAAATTAATGCATTAATAAAAAGAAAGTCGGGGTGTAGCTCAGTGGTAGAGGTGTGCTTAGTAATGTGTGAGGACCTGGGTGCAATCCCAGCACCATAAAAAGAACACGTTTTCTTCAAATTATGTGCATTACTTGTGTAAATGACTAGGAAGTTGTTAGAACAAAAAGTAGTGTTTATCCCCCACTAACTACTTAGAACTACTTCTTTCAGCTTAGGAAAGTGAAAATATGTCTTTCACACTAAAAACATCAACTTGGGAAACGGTTCTTGGATAAATTTCTATCTGTGTTTGCTCCATAAAAGGGTGAGGTGGATGGGCTTGACTCTTTTCTTCTATGTGAACCCAGATTGCTGTCCAGATGTTTATATTTGTGTCCTGACCATCAGACTATGAAAACAAGATAGTAGAAAAGCAACGCTGAGCCGGGTGTGGTGGCACATGCCTTTAATCCCAGCACTCGGGAGGCAGAGGTAGGAGGATCACCATGAGTTTGAGGCCATTTTGAGACTACAGAGTGAATTCCAAGTCAGCCTGGGCTAGAGTGAGACCCTATCTCGAAAAACCAAATTAAAAAAAAGAAAAGCAGCGCTAATGCAGAGTCCAAAGAGCTGATCTCCTCCTTCACCACTTTCTCGTCACACAGCAGCCAAGAACATTCTTGGAATTACTACTGATTCCCATGTGTGCAAGTTATGTCTTTTTATTTGTTTTATTATATTTTATATGTGTATGCGTGCATGTGCACACTGATGATCCTCTCGTGTTTGAGACAGGGTCTCTCATGTTTTCACCGCTGGCCTGGGAGCTTCCAGATCCTCCTGGCTCTGCCTCCCATTGCCAGGGTGATTATGATTGCATTGGGATTACAGGTGTGCAAACCACTTTCACCCAGCTTTACATGGGTGCTGAGGACTCAGGTGGACAGGGTCACGAGCGACCATCTTTAACTGCTCAGCCATCTCCTTAGGCCCTGTTTTTGTTTTTAGTCTACGGGATACTAGGGAGTTGTCAAAAAGCAATGGAGGGCTAAAGAGATGACTCAGAGGTTAAAGGCTCTTGCTTGCAAAGCCTGACAGCCTGGGTTTGGGTCCCCAGCACCCATGTAAAGCCAGATGCACAAAGTAACACATATAATCTGGAGTTCTTTGCAGCAATAAGAAGCACTGGTAAGCCCATGCACTCTGTGTGTGTCTCTCTCTCCCTCTTTCTCTCTCTCTTTCGCTATCTCAAATAAATAAATAATTTTTTAAACCATTGAAAAGAAATGCACCAACATGCCAGCAAACATTTGCTCTGAATGAGGGATTTCCAGCAATTACTATTTTCTTCTGTAGAATTTTCTTATCTGAATCTTTTTATGTTATTTTCTGAGGCAGGGACTTACTGTAGCCCAGACTGACCTGGAACTCACTCTGTAGTTCTAACCTGGCCTTGAATTCACAGTGATCCTCCTACCTCAACCTCCCAAGTGCTGGGATTAAAGGCATGAGGCACCACACCTGGCTGAATCTTTTACAATGATCATAGATAAAGTGAAAAACTCGTGGTCAGGGGAGAGAGGGTCTTGAATATTTTGGATTACGTTTGAACCCAGATTGCATTAGTAAGCTAAGAACACAGGACAAAAATATCTACCTCCTGTCATCCTCCTTTTCAGAAATGAAACCCCTGGTCCTAAAAATAGCCTTTGCCTGCAGTTAGGAGGAGAATGTTTCAAAAAGAAAAAAAAAAAAAGGAGAAGAAAAAGTGCCAGGGAGCAAGTCTAAATTCGGACATGTCTGAGGGCTGAAAACAGAGTCGGTCCAGTCCAGCCCCTTGCTCACCCTCAAGGTCCCAAGCCCTCTGTGGGTGATGGGGACCTGGGGACTTTATGCTAGGCACTGATTTTAGATGTGGCTGTGATTAATTTTAGAAGACCCTGACATTCTCACTGAGTCATCCTGAGGTGGCCTGATTGGAACTAACTAGGCAGGTCATTTCAAGCTGGCTATCTTCTCAAATGTCCCAGGCCTCTGGGGCTCTGCCAGCTCCCGGAATTAGGGAAGCCTTGTTCCTATCAACAAGTGCCATCTGGCCACCAGGGAGGGCCCAGTTCACCAGAAAAAGGGACAGGGCCACCTCCAAACTGCTCTGTGTGTGTGGCCAACTCCAGCCCCCATCATTATTTTCAACATTATTTCAGCTCCCATTATTATTTCATCGTTATTTCAATTATTTCATCATTCTTTCAGCCCCATTCTCATTTCAATCTCCTCTATGTAAACAGAGGCAATGATTCTCCAACCTAATCCGTCACATTCCCCAAAGAGTTTATTACAAATACATATGCCTGGAGGGTGGGGAGGTGGCTGAATTCAACCCTTGAAACCCACTTAAAAACATCAGGCTTCATGACACACACTTGTGATCCCTTCACTGGGAAGGCAGAAACAGGAGGATCCCCGAGGCTCACTGGCCAGCCAATCTAACCTACTTATCGAGTTCTAGGCCAGTAAGAGACCCTGTCTCATAAAAGGTGAACCACACCTGTGGCTGTCCTCTGCCTCCACACACATGTGCATCCTCACCCTCACCCTCACACGCACATGCATGCACACAAAATGTAACAGAAAAAAAATACTAATGCCAGGGACCAGCCCAGATATGCTGAGTCAGTAGATCTGTCCAAAGACCCCTAGGTGCTGTCTGCCCATTCATGTCTAGGAACCACAGCTGTCAAAGATCTAGAGGGGAGGGACACTCAATCCTAAATCAGCCACTGTGGTCACAAGGAACTGAGTCCCAGAGGAAGTTGGGACTGTTATTAAAAAGGAGGATGTTGGGCAGGTAACAAATAGCAAGTGTTGTCTCAGTCTGAAATTCCAGGAGTTTATCATCTCGAGTTGCTTCAGCAGCAGAGGATCCAGAAAGCCAAAAGCAATACAAACACTTCATCAGGGCTCACCATTTCTCTGCCCCAGTACCATCCTGGTTCCTCTAAAGAGGCGTCACCCTCTCAGCCAGGTGGTCTGGCCCACCTCCCAGACTTCAGTCATTGGCTCTGAAATAAGCACCCGACCCAGGGTCAATCAAAACTGGGATCCAGGGCCTGGAGGGATGGCTCAGAACTGTGTGGGCAAGCATGAGGCTCTGAGAGGACCTGAATTCCAATCTCCAGAGCTCACACTAGTAGCTGGGCATGGCCATGGATTCCTGTAACCCAAGTTCCATAGGGGAGCAGACACCCCACAAGCTTCAGAATCAGTAAAAAAGACTCGGACTCAAAATGAGATTGGGCGGAAGAGAGGTGAAGCCAGACCCAACGTTCTGCTCCAGCAACTGTAGATGCCACCACCCCCACCACAGGCAAGAGGGCTTCTGTCAGCCATGTGCTCCCCTGCATGCAGCAGAGAGGCCACATGGAGAGGGTATCCGGTGGCTTGCTGCCACATCCTGGCTACTACTCAAGCTTGGTTTGGGTTTCAGTCACTTGCAACCAATGTTCCAACTACCAGGTGTGAGGGTGTACACTTGTAATCTAGGCTCTCTGGAGGCTGAGACAGGATGATTGTGAGTTCAAGGCCAGCCTGGGCACTTTCAAAGCAGTACTGTTGATAGGGAATAGGAGTAAAGTAACCTATTTTGTAGACAGATGTCAGAATTACAGGTCCCCCCAAAATAAGTAGATATCGGTATGACCTGACAGAACCAATGAACACAGAGATTTTACAATAAATCCAGAAAACAGAGGCTGGGAACTGAAATCCCAAAAGCCCTGATTTATGCTGACTCTCTTGGAGGCCAGCTGGCCCACACATACAAGTAACCAATCCCTTGTCTAACTCATCATCCATTCAAAGTAACCAATCCAACCCAATTCCACTTGATACTTAATTTATATCCAGTTCTGGGCCCTCCCAGTTCAAGAGCTGCCTTGTTTTGCTTTCACTTTCTTTTCTGATAAAACCTCATTTAACTTTCTCTCCTACATCATCATTCTTTGAAGGTCACAAGACAATGTACTTTAGTGACTGTTGAGTGTCAGGCACTCTGACCCTAAGCCTGTGGAAAGCCTAGAAAGTCTGTTGTAGTCAAATTTCTCTGTTGCTGCACAGAAAGAACCCAAGCAAAAGCAGCTTGTGTGGGAATGGGTTTATTTGGCTTACAGACTCAAGGGGAGACTCACTCCATCATGGCAGGGAAAATGATGGCATGAGCAGAGGGGGGGACATCACCTCTGCCACAGCACCGCGAACAGCGGCAGGAAGGTGTGCCAAACACTGGCAAGGGGAAGCTGGTTTATAACCCCATAAGCCCACCCCCAACAACACAGCTCCAGTGAGGATGTAAAACTCAAACTGCCATCAGCTGAGGATTAATCAATCAGAACACATTCATTTGTTTGTGGGGGATATCTGGATCAAACCATAACAGTCTGCCCCTGGCCCCCACAAACTAATAATCATACATGATATAAAATACAATGTGTTCAACTCAACTCCATAAGTCCCCGCAGGATTCAACTGAGCCATAATACCAAAAAAATAAACCTGTAATGATACAGAACATTCACACTGCAAAAGATAACATGAGGCATGGCAAAAACAGATTGAACCAATACAAGATTTAAAACAAGCAGGGCAACATCAATCTCTAACTCCAAGTTCAATAATTCTAACCAGTCTCTTGGAGATTCGATTCCACCCCTCCAGCTCAGCTACTCAGTCCAGAAAATCTTCTGGTGCTTGCAGCTCTCCTTGGTAGCCATCCATAGTCCTGGAATTCACGGGGTCTCCACTGCAACCCACAGTTCATCTTCATGGCTCCATTGGCCTCCACGCAGGCAATCTAGCATACCTGCTTCACACTGCCAATGGCCATTTTTCAAAAACAAAACTGTGTTGCAAATCCAATGACCCTCTCTTCTTGCATTTGTTGTACTCCACAGAACCAGGTGGGCTACCAACTTGTTAACCCAGGGGGGAACAAAGCATTCAGGCCCCTTACTTCAAAGAATCCGCATTCTTCCTGTTGTTCCAATGCAGATCCCCTGGCCCAATCTCAGTGGTTGTAATCTCTCAAACAATTGCAGCTGAATGGGCAGCAGTTTCAACCCAAAGATTTCATTTCTTTCTGTGCCATCTCCATCTGCTCACACCAATCCATTTCCACGCAAAGAAACCCCTGCACAAGTTCTCAGGACACAGGCAGGCAGAATGCAGCAAGCCTCTCACATAAACTGCTTCTGGCAGAGTCCTGACAAAGTTCTTTCTCACCCTCTTAAGCCAAACCTCACAGTCCATAGTTCTTACTACATTCAGGTCTTTCAACTCTGACCAGAATGGTCCATCAAGCTATACTCACAGCACTGCAAGGCATATCTTAGGAGAGGATTTCAAATTGCTCCTGCAGATCACTTCCAAAAGGCCAAGCCACAAGATCAGGGTTCTAGCAACAGACCCCACATCCTGGTACCAAAACGGTTGTAGTCAACTTTCTAGTTGCTGTGCAGAAAGAACCCAAGCAAAAGTGGCTTGTGGAGGAATGGTTTTATTAGGCTTATAGACTCAAGGGGAGACACCATCATGGCAGGGAAAACAGTGGCATGAGCAGACAGGTGGACATCACCTCTGCCACAGCACTGCAAACAGCAGCAGGAAGGTGCGCCAAATAGTGGCAAGGGGAAGCTGGCTTATAACCACCATAAGCCCACCCCCAGCAACACATCTCCAGCTATGTTCTAATTCCCAAACTGCCATCAGCTGGGGATCGATCACTCAGAACACATTCATTTGTATGTGGGGGACACCTGGATCAAACCATGACAGTCTCTATCACTCTCAAAACATGCAACATGATGGGCTGAGTATCTCTGTCTGGGATGGTTATACTCATGACTCCAAGCAATCGAAGCTATTGCCAAGGCTCTTGGTTGCCCACCAGAACTAGATGGTAAGACCCTGCTTGCTGAAGGCACTTCATGCTTCAGTTGTAGGATACTTAGTAGTTAAGCCTGAACTCAGGTGGCTGCTGACTAGCTGTGATGGAAATGGAAAGTGCTATGCAAGCTTGTGAGGGAGAAAAGTCATGAGCAGTCTTGACCAGCAATGAACCCTTTGAGCTACACAACTGGCCAGCCAGGCAAGCGAGGTGTGCCCACTGGTGCAATAGTGGCATTACTGTTATAGAGGAAACCCACTGCTCTCTGATGGAACTTGAGAACCAGTTCACAGAACGGAATACGTCCCTGGTACTGAAAAGTTAGTCAAAAGCCTATGGCTGGGGAGATCATAAGCCCTGGGTGGGGGGAACTACTACTGTTGTCTGGATAAATGGATAAATTATGCCCAACAAACTTCCCTCTAAATAATTATGTTTATGTCCATATATTAATACTAATCTCACTTTTGATAAGAGAGAAAGCTTCTCTTTTCAGATGGGGGTGGTGTGTTCAGCACTAAATGAGACATCTCCATCGCATTCTCCAAGGCTCAGGGACCACTGAGGAAAGAGGTGGCAGAAAGAATGTAAGAAGAGCCAAAGGAAGGGAGGAGTGCCTACAGTATTGTCTTCCAGACACAAAACAGCCTGGATATTCATGACCTCATGGCGGCTAACACCACCTACACATGACCTGCATAACAGGAGAGAATAAATAATAGCATCGAAAGAGAAGAGAGACTAGTTGGAAAGAAAAAGGGATCTGGAAGGATTCTGGAAATGGGATTTGGAAGAAGGAAAAGGAAGGGTAGTGGGAGAATATTATGATCATGGTATACTAATTATATTTATGAAAGTTGTCGATAAAACTTTCAAAAACTTTTTGAATAAAAGATGGGGTTCAGTGGAGGGGTAATGGCGGACAGAGGACAAAAGGGGTGATAAGAGGGGATTGTGATCAAAATATCTTATGTACGGATATAAAAACTGTCGGTTAAAAAGGCTTTAAAAATACTCATGA
The DNA here is from genome assembly GCA_004024765.1 of Zapus hudsonius. Lineage (NCBI taxonomy): Eukaryota > Metazoa > Chordata > Mammalia > Rodentia > Dipodidae > Zapus > Zapus hudsonius. The sequence continues at coordinate 28,818 of PVHP010012454.1, forward strand.
CTCCACAGGAAGAGCCTCCGAGCACATGTACTGTACTCTGGCTATTCTTAGCAGCACGCCAGACTCAAGAAGAGCTTAGGATCCCTGCGGCACGTCCTGAGGGAAACAGGAGCTGGCCCCTCAGCTGTGCTGCCCTGCTGAGTTCCTGAGCAACTCAACGAGAGCCCAGCTCACATTACAGCCAAAGATCAAATCCCAGAGGCTTCAAGAAATCTGTCTTAACAATACCCAAGTTGGAAGTGTATCCAGCCAACATGCCCTTTGAAGCCCAAGGGACAAGGTTGATGGATCCAGCAGCTTAAAGGATTCCCAACCCCACCATTGTACAGTGCTGCAAGTTAAGCTCATCACAGCAAGTGCCTTGCACCCAGAGTTAAAACTGCCAGGTGCCAGGGCTCCTGGGCTCACCCCTCCTCCTGAAGGGACTCGGCAAAGACTCTCAGATGTCTCTACTGAACTGTTTGGGGGGGTCATCCAAGTTTTCTCCTGAAAATACTCAGATGTGTGGTTCAACACCTTTAGGCATAATTCCTATACTACACAACTGACCCACTTCAAGTGCACAATTTCTTACATTTTAGTATGTTCACGTGGCTGTGCAAACATCATCACGATCAATTTTAAGACACTTTCATCACTTCATTTGTGTGTGTTTATGTATGGACAGGGGAATGTGCAGGTGTGTGGGGTGCACGTGTGTGCAGATGTACACATACATATGTGCACATGTATGTGGAGGCCAGAAGACAACTTTTAGGTGTCCTTCCTCAGAAATGGTGTCCATCTTTTTTCGTTTTCTTTTTTTTTTTTCTTTTCTTTCTTTATTTTTCGATAGGGAGCTTGGCCTGGAGCTCACCAATTAAGTTAAACTGGCTAGCCAAAAGACCCAGAGATCGGGGCTGGAGAGATGGCTCAGTGGTTAAGGTAATTGCCTCCAGTGCCTAAGTCCCCGGGTTCAATTTCCCATGACCCACATAAGCCAGACCCACAAGGTGGTGGCCCTGGTGCTTGCTCTCCTCTCTCTCTCTCTCTCTCTCTCTCTCTCTCTCTCTCTCTCTCTCTCTCTCTCCTTGAAAATGAATAAAAAAAATATTTTTTAAAAGACCCAGAGATCGCCTCTGTGTCCACATTGCTAGGTTTACAAGACCAAACCATCCACTACAATGGATTGATTAATTTTTATGTATTTATTTATTTAGAGAGGGAGAGAAAGAAGTAGATAATGAGAGAGAGAGAGAGAAAGAGAGAGAGAATGGACACACCAGGGCCTCCAGCCACTACAAAGGAACTCTAAATGCATGTGCCACCCTTTATGTGGGTACTGGGGAATTGAATCCAGGTCCTTAGGCTTTGCAGATAAGTGCCTTAACTGCTGAGCCATCTCTCCAGCCCCATCCCTAGGATTTTTATGTGGGCTCTGGGGTTCTAAGTCAGGTCTTCATGCTTGCGAGGCAAGCGCTCTGCTGACAGAATTACCTCCCAAGCCCTCCCCATGGCCCCTTTTCATCACTCTAAAGCAAACTCCTGATGGCTGCAGCCATTACCGACTAATCACATCATCCCTTCAAACCCCTGTGGAGATTTGACTGACCTGGGCATTTCACATAAGTGGAATCACATGTGATCCTCTGCAGCTGGCCTCTTGAACTTGGAACAGTGTTCTGTTGCTATGAGTCAGTACATTTTTAATATGCTGTTGTATGAAGGCTACATTCAATAAACATTTGGGTTGTTTGGACTTTTCTGCTGCCATGAAAGATGCTGCTCTGAATATGGATGGGACATGTGTTTTCATTCTATAGACCATTTACCCAAGAGTGAAATTTGGGGGTCAATTAATTCTCCTTGAGGACTTGCTGGACTCTTCCAAAATGGATGCACCATTTTACATTGCCACCCCAGTGAAAGCAGGTCCTAATTTCACCACATCCTTGTCAACACTTGTTACTATCTTGTCTTTTTTAGCCATCCTAGTTCATGACAGTGGTATCTCACGGTTGTTAAATAACAACAGTGATAAATAACCCTTGAAAAATAACCCCGCTGAGTACATTTCCATAGACTCTGGGGCCATCTGTTTATGTTTTGCTCATTTTTACTTAAGCTATTTGACTTTTTTCATTGAATTCTAAGAGTTTTATTATTCCAGGCATGAGTCTCTTAGATTTGCAAATATGTTCTCCCATTTTGTGGATTGTTTCTTCTTCTTTTTTTTTCTTTATTTCAGACAGGGTCTCTATAAAGCTCCAATTGGTCTGGAACTCAATATATAGCCCAGGTGGCCTCCAAACTGCTGGGATTATATAAGCAGGTCCCACCACACCAAAATTTGGTTTTTCACTTTCTTAAGGTGCCCTTGAAGCACAAAGTGTTTAGTTTGAGGGCTAGAAAGATGACTCCATGGGTAAGAGCATGCACCACTTACACATGAGGCCTGAAAGAGCCTGAGACCAGCCCTCTTTGATTCCTTGCACCCACATAAAAAGTTGGGTGTGGGCATGCACATCGGTCTGTTACCTGAGTGGGGTGGAGAACAAAAAATTGACTCCTGGGGCTTGTGGACCAAAACAATGGCAGATCCAGATGGAGGGAGAAACTGTCTCCAAGATGTATTCAAATGAGCAACAGGAGGAAACCCACCATTCTCCTTTGGCCTCCGCACTGGCACACAGGGTGTACACATCTGCACACATACATGTGTGCTATACATATCCCATCACACTGCCCACACTCTACGTACACACACGTGCATTCATTTTTGTGAAGCTCAACTTATCTACCTTTTCTTTGCTTGCGTTCTCTCTCTGTCTCTCTCTCTCATGCATATGGTGTGGTGTGTGTGTGTGTGTGTGTGTGTGTGTGTGTGTGTGTGTGTGTGTGTGACATGTACACATATGTGCTTGCCATTGGAGGCATAGGAAAATATCAAGTATCCTCTTCCTTCATTCACTCACCTGTTTTCTCCTGAGATGGAACCTCTTACTGATGGCAGAGCTTTCAAAGCCTGGTCGCTGCTCCAGTGAGTCTTGGGTCTGTGGTCCCCACAGAACTGGGATTAAAGACATGCATGGCCATGCCCCGCTACCTACAAAGGTGCTGGGAAACACTTGGCCATCTCTCCAGCCTGATTTTCTGGGCTTTTGATGTCATATCTAAAAATCCATGGTCTGGAAAATTCACTCATGTCTTTCTCTCAAGTTTCTTCCGTTTAGCTCTTGAATTATATATCTAACCCATTTTGAGTTCATTTTTGCTTGTGGTGTAAAGCAGGAAGCCCACTCATTTCTTCGTATGTGGATATTCAATAGTTCCAGGTTCAGTTGTTGAAAGGACTGATTTCCCTCTGTTGAATTATTTTGGCACCTTTGTCGATAATCATTTGACTATAACTATGGGGGTACCATTCACGAGTCCTACTGATTTATATGTCTGTTGTGGTAGTTTGAATGTGATCGTGTACACGTATGGTCCCCTAGACTCAGGTATTTTACTACAATATAAGCTTGGGTCTCTGACAGCCTGAAGGAGGAAGTGTCACTGGGAGCGGATCCTGGAGTCCAGCCCTAAGGTGTGTTTGGGGCCAGATCTGATTCCAGTCAGAGGTGTGGAGAGAGCAGTTTGAGCTCTGGCAGCTCCTGATTGCTGCTTGTTGGTGTTTGCTTGCTGTAGGTGTTTCTCTCTGTTTGGATGTATGAAAATAAGCAACTTTAGCCATTGATGGAACTTCCCCCTGGATCTGTAAGCTTGAAATAAATCCCTTCCTCCCATAAACTGTGTCTGGGTTGGATGTTCGTCCCAGCAACATGGAACTGACTCCAATATCTGTTTTTACTTCAGAGCCACATTACCTTGGTTACTATAGCTTTCTAGTAAGTTCTGGCCTCACACTCATAGCTACCCTCCTACCTCAGCTTCCTGGGATTAAAGTTGTAGCCATCATCCCTGTCATCGTTATATTTTTGACTTCAGAATTTCTTTCGAGGGGGGTGATGGTGGGAGCCAGTAAATAGCCCAAGCTGGTCTAGAACTAGGAGTCGAGTCCTCCTGGTTCAGCCTCTTAAGTGCTAGGCTTATAGTGTGTCCACCATGCTCAGCTCAGAACTTGTGTATGGATAGAGATATAAAAAATGTCTATCTTTTTATTGATGTTTTCTATTTTTGATATTATTCTCTTTCTTTGTATGATTTTGTTTGCTTTTAGTCTTTTGAATGTATTTAACTTTTAAGGGGCAGGGGTCCCACTGTGTTGCCCAGGATGCCCACCACTGAATTCTTTCTTCTTTCCAACTAGTCTCTCTTTGATTTTGATGACATCAGCCTTCCCCTCCGGTTATGCAGGTCTTATGTAAGTAGCCACACTGAGACCACAGCCACTTTGTGTCTGGAAGGCAGTATTACAAAGCACTCCTCCCCTGCCTTTGGCTCTTGCATTCTTTCCATCACCCCCTCTGCAGTGGTCTCTGAGCCTTGGCAGGTGTGATAGATGTCTCACTTAGTGCTGAACTCTACACTGTTATGTCTTCTAGGCACTTTGATGATTCTTGAGTCCCCCAGGTGTCACCACCCTCTGAAAAGAGAAGCTTCTCTAACCAAAAGTCGGAGTAGCATTAATATATAGGCACATAAACATAAGAACAGTTTGAAAGACATAGCATATCCATTTAGTCAGACGAAAGTAGCAATTTCCCCTCTAGGGCTTATGACCTCCCCAGCCATAGGCTTTTGATTTTGTTTTCAGTACCAGGCAGGAAGTCCCTCCCATGGAGTGGGTCTCAAGTCCAGAGACCAGTTGGCTAACCCGACAACAGACACACCACCATTGAACCAGTAGGTATATTTGGCCAAGCTAGCCAGCCATAAAGCTTGCAGGGTCCACTGCTGGTGAAGACTGTTGATGGCTTTTCTCCTCCAAAAGGCTGCATGGCTCTTTCCAGTATCATGGCAGTTAGTCAACAAGGAACTCAGCTCCAGCTTGATTTCTCAGTGACACACAGCCCAGACATGGGTCTTCTTGTTGGCAACCAAGAGCCTTGGTGTTGGGGTCAGCATTCTAGTTGCTGCGCAGGAAGAACCCAAACAAAAGCGGCTTGTAAAAGAATGGGTTTATTTGGCTTACGGACTCAAGGGGAGACTCCATCCTGGCAGGGAAAACCATGGCATGAGCAGAGGGGTAGACATCACCTCCGCCACAGCACTGCAAACAGCGGCAGGAAGGTGTGCCAAATACTGGCAAGGGGAAGCTGGCTTATAACCCCCATAAGCCCACCCCAACAACACAGTTCTAGTGAGGTTCTAATTTCCAAATTGCCATCAGCTGAGGATTGATCTATCAGAACACATTCATTTGTTTGTGGGGAATACCTGGATCAAACCATGACACTTGGCAATAGCTTGCAATGTTTTGGGGGGGATGTCAGGGGCCTCTGTGACCAACAACTTGTTGGAAGTTATCCCACCCCAGGCCCTGACATCACCTTGAAACAATCTATGCAGCCCCAATTTTCTAATGGCTTTTATAGGGAGATTTTTCCGAAGTCTCTCCTCTGCCATTTTCACCAAAATCCCATTTGCATTTTGCATCCTACTCAGTAGTGTGTCCAAGTGTTTTCATAAACTCATGTTAGGTTTAAATGATTTACCATGGAATAAAATTAGCTCTCTAGAGAACAGGCTGAGCCTATTCTGGGGCCTCTCTCCATCAGCACACACTCTGCAGAATATTCCAATTGTGCGTTGTATCATCTGTTGGATTGAAACTGCCCTGAGTGTGGGAATAAGTAGCCTTCACATCTGTCAACTGTGTTCACTGCAGAGCTTGAAATAGAGAGATCATAAATGTAGAGCCAAAATGAATGTCCTATGTTCTTATTTATTTGGACATCCCAACCTTGGGCAGAACAGCTCAATACCACAAGGTACAGTGCCCAAAGGACCCCACTAAACTTCCTTCTGAACTCTGACATAAGTCTCAGTCATTCCTAAGCCAAGTGAACTCTCATAGACTATGAGAAAGTCCTAATGTGCATCAGTCTCTTGAAATTCCAGGTTAGAAGCATCTTAACACGGGAGAGCCATTTCTTTCTAAATGAATACAGGCAAGTAGACTAGAGAATGGATATTTCCATCACAGTTTCTTTTTCTGAATTCAAATAACAATTGCTCAAGAATAATGTAAGCAGTGAACTCCGGGAGCTGGGGAGATGGCTCACTGCACATGCATGAGAACCTATGGATCCCCAGAATCCACCTAAAAAACCAATCATGGTGTTACACGCCTTTTATCCCAACATCCGGGGAGGCAGAGACAGGGAATCCTGTCTAGTTGAATGGGTGAATTCTAGATTCAGCACATGACCCTATCTCAAAAAAATGAGGTGAATATCAACGAAAGAAGACACCTGGAATAGACCTCTGACCTCCAAATACATGTGCACACACATGTGCACACACACACGAACACATATATACGCAGGTACACACACTAAAAAAACCCAGTGAACTCCAGTGGTTTGCCTCAATCCATCCAGTGCACATATACAAATATTTATGATTATAAAATTAGCAAGAAACAATGTTTTATGCTCAGCTTTGATGTTCTTATTGAACACTGTGTGTGTATGTACACATGTATAACCAACCCTCTCTATTTGTGGCCTAAGTGTCCATGGGTAATACCAACTATAAATTTAAAATATACAAGCGGGCGTGGAGGCGCACGCCTTTAATCCCAGCACTCGGGAGGCAGAGGTAGGAGGATTGGGGTGAATTCCAGGTCAGCCTGGACTACAGCAAGACCCTACCTCAAAAAAAATTAAAACATACAGGAAAAAGTATATCTATATTCAGCACATGTAGACTTTTTTCTTGTCATTATTTCCTAGACAATTCCCTTTAACTGCTGACACAGTATTTACATTGAACTAAGTATTATAAGTAATTGAGTTAGGATTCCAGGTTGACAGGAGAATGGATATAGGTTACATGCAAATGGCATGTTGTCATGGTTTGATCCAGGTGTCCCCCACAAACAATTGAATGTGTTCTGATAGATCGATCCTCAGCTGATGGCAGTTTGGGTTTTACAACTTCGATGAAGCTGTGTTGTTGGGGGCGAGCTTATGGGGTTATAAGCCAGCTTCCCCTTGCCAGTGTTTGGCACGCCTTCCTGCCGCTGTTTGCAATGCTATGGCAAAGGTGATGTCCAGCCCTCTGCTCATGCCATCGTTTTCCCTGCCAGAATGGAGCCTTCCCTCGAGTCCGTAAGCCAAATAAACCCATTCCTCTACAAGCCGCTTTTGTTTGGGTTCTTTTTGCGCAGCAACAAGAAAGCTGACTGCAACACATGTCATTGTAGATAAGGAATTCTGTTGTTTTGGGTATCTTGAGGGGCTCTGAAACCCTCTGAAGACAACAAGAGATGACTGTATGTGTTAGTTACCTTTCTAGTTTCTGGACCAAAATACATGACAAAAGTAACTTGGAAGGAAGGAAAAGGAAAGGGAAGAAGGGAGGAAGGGGTTTATTTTGGTTCCCAGTGTGGGGTTTGGTCCATCATACCGGGGACAGCATGGCAGCAGGGGTGTGAGGCAACTGGTCACATCGCATCTGCAGTCAAGAGGCAGAGAGAGGTGAACACTGGTGCTCAGCTCGCTTTCTCGTTTTTACTCAGTCCAGGGCCCCATGGATCCAGGGTCCCAGCTCATGGAACGGCACTGCCCACATTTTGAGTAGGTCCTTCCACCTCAATAAGTAATCTAGAAATTCTCTAAAAGCTCGCTCAGACATGGCCAGAGGCTTGTGTGCTAGGTGAGTCTAGAACCCATCAGGCGGACATTAACTATCACACTGCTTGTGTGCATTCAGAGTTCTTTGACCACTCATTCCAAATGCATGGTAGTTACTTGTGGTAAAAACCACAATTTCAGCTGGGTGTGGTGGTACACCCCCTTAATCCCAGAACCCAGGAGGTTAAGAAAGAAGGATAACCATGAGTTATCCTGGGCTACAGAGTGAGTTTCAAGTCAGCTTAGACTAGAATGAGACTCTGTCTCAAAAACAAAAACAAACAAACATAAAACCCACACAATTTGGGGGATGAGGAGATGGCTCAGCAGTTAAAGGCACTTGCTTGCAAAGCCTGCAAACCTGCATTCAATTCCCTACTATCCACATAAAGCCAGATTTGCAAAGTGGCACATACATCTGGAGTTCGTTTGCAGAGGCAAGGGGCCCTGCCCCACCCAGACACACATGTGTGCAAATAAATTAATTTTTTCAAAATTTTAAGGCATAATTTCTTGACCACTATGATGGACACTTGCCATATAGAGGTCTTCTTATCTTTTGGTGACATCAAGTCTTTCGTGATTTGGTGAGACTGTCTCCTGAAGGAAGTCGAGGCAAGTCTGAGGCCCCAATAAATCTTGAGCGAATCCTGGACACTCCAGCTCCCAGGCAGGCCACAGCTGTGCCCTGAGATAAGCAGGCAATTCAAGGGCTAAACTCAGTCCAACTGTAATAACAAACCTAAACAATAAGGTTACATTTCCTCTGCTAACATCATCATTCTATACATATCTATCTATATGTCTTGAGTCATGTAGCCCTCTCAATTTATCTTTGCAAAATAGGTATCCACAGGATACTGGCCCCTGCCAATCAACTCATGAGTTGTCCACAGACTATCCTGCCCCTACCAATCTCCTTGCTGCCTATGCCCCTACCTCTGCCTTTTCCTCTATACAAACCACTTTTATCTATACAATAAACGAGAACTGTCCACTGCTGCGTTCTCTGGGGTGGCTATGCCCATTGGCCTACCACTATCCCGAGACTGCTGCCCACCCAGCTCCGTGGATGAACCGGGGTGTTAGTGTACAATGACCTCCGAAGTAATCCACAGACCGCAGACCCTAATGTCCATTACTTATGAAAGCTGTCCTGTCATGAATGCATTTTGGTAACATGGTAGGGGTCAAGGGTCAAGGAGACAGGATTAACACAATCAAAATGAAAACAAAAGACAAAACACAGCTGCAGGATTCTCAAATAACCAGACATAGTAGCTGTAGTGGTTCAATCCAGGTGACCCCCCACAAACATGTGCTCTGAATGCTTGATCCCCAGCTGATGGCAGTTTTGGAATTGGAACCTCGTTGGAGCTGTGTTGTTAGGGGCGGGCTTATGGAGGTCATAGCCAGTTTCCCCTTGTCAGTGTTTGGCACACCTTCCTGCTGTTTGCAGTGCTGTGGTGGAGGTGATGTCCTCCCTCTGCTCATGCCATCATTTTCCCTGCCATCATGGAGCTTCCCCTCGAGTCTGTAAGCCTAATAAACACAATCCTCCTTTTGGTTGGGTTCTTTTCTGTGCAGCAATAAAAGCTAACTACAACAGTTTTGGTACCAGAGATGGGGATCAGTCATTGCTGCTAGAACCCAGATTCTGTGACATACATGTAGTGCATACATGTAACCCAACACTCAGGAACCAGAAGGAGAGGAATCAGAAATTCAAGGCCAGCCTCAGCTACATAGCAAGATCAAAGCCAGCCTGGGCTATATGAGACCCTATATTAAATGGATTTGGTATATATTTATTTTACAGGTTCAATGTGAAGAAAAAAATCAATTTACATTGCACTAGGGGAGGGATCCCAAGGGCTCTCAACTAGGATAACTAGACGACTAATACACAGGTCATCCATCTCCATCTCCAGGCACAGTGGCAGATGCCTGTAGTCCCAGCTTCTCTGCTCCCCTCCCCCAGGCAGGAAGCTCACATGAGCCCAGGAGTTTGAGACCAGCCTGGACAGCATGATAAGAACCCAAATCAAAAGGAAAAGGAAAGGAAAATACATCCTTTATAATTTTTTCCATTGCCAAGTGGATATATATATACTTGAAAAAAATGTTAAAGGGCTGGAGAGATGGCTCCAGTGTTAAAGGAGCTTGCTTATGAAGCATGACGGCTAGGGTTCAACTCCCCAGCACCCACTGAAAGCCAGATGCACAAAGTGGCCCACCTGTCTGGAGTTCGTTTGCAGTGGCAGGAGGGCCTGGTGTGTCCATTCTCTTCTCTCTCTCTCTCTCTCTCTCTCTCTCTCTCTCTCTCTCTCTCTCTCTCTCTCATAACTTTATAAAGAAAGATTAAAACCACATGTTTTATCTCCATTCAAATGCCACTGTCTCAATGATATGATCCATTTCTTCTTCATTTTAATTCTGAGAGCTTTTTTTGCCTGATTACAATAAATATTCAGTGTATATAACTTTTTCCTGTTTTTGTTTTTCTACTTAACATTTCTGGGTTTCAACACTCATCTTTATTAATTTAATCCCAAATGAGCACATGAAATGAGCTGGATTCAAGACAGATTTAAAATCAGTGACCTTCAAGAAATGACAAGCCCGGGGCCTGCGCCCTTTCGAGTCACAGGGAGAGCCAGATGGAATTCTCTGCGTGAAGGCTACTCCTGCGATGAGGGATGGAGGCCGATGGAGACAGCGGGCCACGGGCGGCAGGAGCAGGCCCTCTCTAGATAAAGGGGGAACCGTTTGCTCTTGGGAGGGCTGTGTTGAATTCTCTTGCACTTTCTGGAATATGAATCCATCTCTCCCAGGACCAAATAACCTAGAGTTGGCGTCTCTTTGAAAATGTAAACACATAACTGCAGAGTGATGTAACCCTCTCCCAAGTTTCCTACTATCTTAAGAATTCTAAATTAATTTTTTGGGGGGGGTTGCATCAACTGTTATAAATGTTGCATGGACACTTGCGAAGGCGCATTAATTTTTTTAATGGGAAAATGGAAATGATGGATTATGCAGATTAAAGTCTGGTTTGTAGTGATTAAATTTTTACTGGTTCCACTATCAAAAACTTGGGTCTGTTTCTACACTGGTTTTTTTTTAGAGTGTGAGTGTGTGTGTGTGTGTGTGTGTGTGTGTGTGTGTGTTCATGTGGGGGCACATGCATGTTGCAAGTCAGAAAACAACATCAGGTGTCACGCCTCTAGAACACCATCTACCTTTGACTTTGAGACAGGGTCTCTCATTAACCTAGTATTTGCCTAATTAGTCTAAACTGGCTAGTCAGTGAGCCTGTCTCCACCTCTGCATGGGCTGGGATTATAGACCATGCTCAGCACTCCTACCATTGCAAATGAACTCCAGACACATGTGCCACTTTGTGTATCTGGCTTTACAAGGGTTCTGGGAAATCAAACCTTGGGGCTGTCAGGTTTTACAAACAAGCACCTTCAATCACTGAAACATCTCTCCAGCCCCATTCCCAACATGGTTACATGAGTACTGGGGATTGAACTCAGGTCCTCGTGCTTAGGGGGCGAGCACCTTATCAAATGAGCTATCTCCCCATCCCATTTTTATATTCTTGAATTATCAAAGTGTTTTTAATCTCTTTGTCTTCATAATCTAATAATTTTGATATTAGCCAACTCATATGGACATACATTAGGTTATATTCGATATAATTTTTAGAGGTTGGTGAAAATTTATTTTACCCAGCACACCAAAATCTTTACAACATAGTTAGCTTATCAAACCAGGTATTTTATTACTTCTCAGATTCTTACTTTAGCATTTACTTATCATTAGAGCATATCAATTGTATACAGTAATAAGCTTCCTTGTAACATTTTTGTGCATATATAATATTTTATAAGTATCTATATAATTTTAAGGTTTTCGCTGAGCCCAGTGTGATGGGTTGCATATGTGTCTCCCCCTAATATTCCTTTGTTGACCTCAAAGCCTCAGTGTGATAATATCTGTACATGAGGGAAGCGTCTAAGGTCTGATGAAGTCACGAAGGTAGGAGCTTGTCATGGGATTAGCGTGCACTGGCTGTCTCTCAAGGCTTCTAGAATACAGTGAGAAGGGGGCTGTCTGTAGACTGGGGAGACACTGAAGGAGCTGGTATCTTGGTCCTAACTTCTAGCCTGCAGAACAGTAAGATGTGGATGTCTGTCAGTTCAGTTTCCATTTTGTTATGGCAGCCTGCAGCTTGAACCAGAAATCTAGGTTTTAGCAAAATTTTGTTCAGGAAGCCTACAGAACCAAAACCTCAAATTTTCTCTATGTCTTACAATATTATAAAATACCACTTTGCTTCCAATCCATAGTATCGTTGTGGAGTTAGCCTTTGAGGTGTTTTCGAATGTGTATGTGTATGCATGTGTGTGCATGCATGTGTGTGTGCATGTGTGGGGAGCACACATGCATGTGTGTGTGCACTGTGTGGAGGTCAGGGGACAACCTCGGTGTCATCAAGTAGGTCATTTACCGTCTTTTTAAGATAGGGCATCTTATTGGCCCGAACTCACTAATTAGGCTACACTGGCTGGTCAGCAAGTTCCAGAGATCCTCCTGTCTCTGCCTCATCAGCTCTGGGGTTATAGGTCCACACCATCATGCCCAACATATAGGTGGATACTGAGGATCAACCTTGGGCCCTCATGCTTGTGAGGAAAGCACTGTACCTACTCAGCTCTATCTCCAATCCAGTCTTTGAGATTTCAAAGTAATCTTTGAAACAGATCACAGAAATATTAACATAACCAATGACAGTGTTCAAACTTCAAATATCGCTGTGATTTAACGATCTATGTGAGTAGGTTCCATAGCAACAGCCTGCTTTTTAAATTTCCTAACAACGCATGAAGCATGCATCTCAGATTTCCACCAGGCTCTCAAATTTTTCTTCTTGGCTTTCTTATCCAATGGTCAATATTAAATAAATAGTAAACAGACCAAGAAAACGACCAAAATGGTGCCACAGAGATATCCATTAGATTCACCTGGAAGCCTCAGCCTGCTCTGTAGGGCAGGGGATACTGTGAAAAAAGAAATCCAGGGACTGGGGAAATGGTTCAGACAGTAAAGTGGTTGCTTCACAAGCACGAACACTTGAGTTCAATCCCTAGAACCCTCGTAAAAATACAGAGGTAATCCCAGCACATGGGAAACAATCATGGTATTGATGCCAATGATAAAACCTGAGCGTTCATTCTTTGCAGACAGTGGTGATCCCTAAGGAGATCTAAAAACTCATCAACATGCTGGAAACAAGTGAGTGTGGAGTGCTCAACACTGAATGTAACATCTATGTCACTCCCTCCAAGGCCCAGGGAACAATGTGGAAAGGATGTAAGAGCCAGAGGATGGGGAGGAGTGCTGTGGAGCACTGTCTTCCAGGCCTCGATGACAGAGTCATGCAGTCATGACCTCACAGTGACTGTAGGAACCTGCCCAAGACTCACATAATACTGGCTCCCTCGACATTCCATCATGGATGATAGAGGAAGACATGAGGCCTCCAATTCTCCCTGAGGCATTAAAGGACCCCCCACCCCATGACCCAGTGAGTCACACCCACATACAAAAAAAAAGAGACTTTACAGAAGTAGGTAATAGGAGGGAATTGTGATCAAAAATACATTATAGGAATGCATGAAAATTGTCAATAAAAATGTCCATATTCAAGAAAAAAAGCTAGAATTTTACAAAACCTGTATTAGCCACCCAGAACAGGAAGCCTCTGAATATTTCAAGACTTTCCTATTGAGATTGGCAACATTAAATTTTTATAAAGTCACGTGATGAAAGGAGTTAACATGGGGAAAAACTGGATCACTCAACAAGTTAATGTCTTCCAGTTTCCTTCGCATGATGCTACAAAATCGTGCATGGGCAAAGATCTGCTTGTAGTGCAAGTAAACCAATGGCTTAAAAAGAAACATAGAAAAAATGGTGTCAGTTACACAGTGAAATTAAGAAACTATCACTTGTTATATTTTTTTTTGTGCCAGAACAAAGAAAAAGATCTACAATTGCATGAAAAGATTATGAAAGAGAATACATCTCCCTGTTCCTGGGATGTATTTCTTCATATGTATTAATCAAAGCAATATGTAACCACACACTGAACCCTGAGCCAGAGATGAGAGGCCCGGAGAAATATAAAACAATGCCATACTTCCAGGTGTGGTGGTGTATGCATTCAATCCCAGCACTTGGTGTGGTACCCTGCTAATGAGGCATGGAGGAAGTAGGGTTTTGCTGAGTCTGGCAGGCTTCTGGGACAGTCTCCTTCCGATAAGGAAGTTGAGGCAAAGTCCGAGGGCCCCTGTAAATCTTAGCAATCCTGAAAACTCCAAAGCCCCTAGGCAGGCCACAGCTGTCCCCAAGATAAGATAAGCAGATCAAAGCCTAACTTATTCCAACTGCAAATAACAAACCTAAAGGTTTCATTTCCTCTGTTAACATCACCATTCTATCCATGTATAGAGTCACGTAGCCCCCTCA
>PVHP010012455.1:0-32500 GCA_004024765.1 Zapus hudsonius
TTTTTTTTTTAATATTTTATTTATTCATTTTCAAGCAGAAAGATAGAGAAAGAGGGAGGGAGAAAGAGCACACTAGGGCCACCACCTTGTGGGTCTGGCATATGTGGGTCCTGGGGAATTGAACCCAGGGCCTTAGGCACTGGAGGCAAGTGCCTTAACCACTGAGCCATCTCTCCAGCCCCTCTTTTTTGCTTTTTGAAGAAGGGTCTTGCTCTAGGCTAGGCTGACCTGGAATTCACTATGTAGTCTCTTAGTGGCCTGGATCTCCTCCTACCTTTCCTCCTGAGAGCTGGGATTAAAGGCCTGCGCCCCTACACCCACTTCTATGGTGATTCTGGATTGTAAAATTGACAGGATTATCTGAGGCCAACCTAAGACTACATAGTGAATTCCAGGTCAGCCTGGCCTAGAGCAAAATCCTACCTTAAAAAACAAAAACAGGGCCCTATACTCTCCAGCCCTATACAGATATTTCTCTATTTCCTAGGTGTAAACTGGTCATCTTCTGGGAGTCTCACAAACCAGGCTGTAAGCTTTGCTCACAGCCAAACCATGTTTGCTTCCTTGTGCACCTGGTGGCCTATGGTTGGACTGTGTCCACCCACTGCAGGAGCCACTGTGACGTCATTTCCCTTGCTCAGCAATCCTCAGAAACTATGGAAATCCGGATACTTAATAAAGACTCTCTGGAGAAGTCTACGCCCCCGTGGATGTATACTGTCCTCTCCCTCTATTAGCCCCACGCTTAAGTCTCTGTTAATATCTCTTCTCAGGGACTGGGATGTGGTCCAGTTGGCAGAGTGCATGCATGAAGCTGTAGGTTCCATCCCCATCGTGGGATAAACCCAGAGGGGTGGTGCACACCTCTCATTCCAGCACTCATCCCAGGAAGATGAGGCCTGAGGATAATCATGAATTCAAGGCCAACCTGGCTACAGGGTGAGACCCTATCTCAAAACTAAACAAGCAGGCTGGAGAGATAGCTCAGCGGTTAAGTCACTTGCCTCCAGTGCCTAAGGGCCCCGGTTCAATTCCCCAGTACCCACATAAGCCAGACACACAAGGTGGTGACCCTTGTGTTCTCTCTCTCTGCTTGAAAATGAATAAATAAAATAGGTGTGGTGCTGCACGCCTTTAATCCCAGCACTCGGGAGGCAGAGGTAGGAGGATCACCATGAGTTCAAAGCTACCCTGAGACTACAGAGTGAATTCCAGGTCAGCCTGGACTAGAGTGAGACCATACCTCGAAAAACCAAACAAATAGGAACTCAGGCTGCTAGAGGCAGCGGAGCTATGGCTCAGTCCCTGCTCCTGATGGCTTCAAGCTGCCTTAGTTTCGGTGTTGACTTCAGTCTTAGGGGACCCTCTTTCAGGAGGGGGAGCTTGTTGCACTTTCGGCTCCTTGCAGGAAAGGACGTCCATCTGATGTCTTTCAGCACCCCTGCAGAAGTGACAGGCTCACTGGCTAATCCCTGCTGGCTCTGCTGGAGGTTGAACCAACCTTTCTTTCCTTCCTTTCTTCCTTTTTATTTTTTTTCTTGCACATGAACTCACATGTGTATGTAGCATGTGGTCTATGTGGGAGCAGATGTGTGTTCCCCATACACACATGTGCAGAGGCCAGAGAAAAATGTCTGTCCTCCGTACCACTCAGCTGTCACTGCTCAGTCAGGCCGGCTAGACAATGAGCCCAGCAAGCCTCCAGTCTCACGTCCTCAACAGGACTGAGGTCACTGGTGTGTATGGCCATGCTCGGCTACTTACCTGGGTGCAGGGAAATGAATGCAGGGGGAATCAGGCGTCCTCTGGTCCTCATCTTGGACCATCTCCTCAGCCACTGGTAGTACCCATTTGTCCCTTGGGACATCAGCAGGGAGAGGGGCTGGAGGAATTGCTCAGTGGTTAAGGTGCTTTCCTGAAAAGTTGAAGGACCCAGGTTTGATTTTTCAGTACACTCACATAAGGACATGCATGGCTAGAGGCCCCTAGCATGCCTAAATCTCTCCCTCTCCCTTTCTCTCAAATAAACATTTAAAAAATATAGCTTGGAGAGAGAGAGGGACAGAGGCTGGGAAGCTTAGAAGAGCCATGGAACAAAGGGACTGGTGGTGGTAGACGCCTAGGGGCAATGGATGGGATCAGAGCTCAGAGGGAGATGTGGGCTCTGGAGTCAGCTGGACACAATCCAAATCCACTCTGGGGTTTCAATTAGGACAGGATTCTCATTAAGTGAATTCTGGGTCACCGAGGTGTGCAAGTGAGGGATGCAGAGCTGAGGACTCTGGGGAGGACTTCCTGGGATGCAGCTGTTCTGGGACCCCCAAGGAGAACCTCTGGTGGGGGTGGGGTGGGAGGTTCCTGTTTCTAGGAGGAAAGATAGGGATGGAAGGAAAGGGAGAAAGGGGGAAATAAAGCCGGGCGTGGCCATACACGAACATTTTTAAAAAAATAAGGCAAGGTGTGGTGGTTCACTTTTAATCCTAGCAGAAGCAGGATTGCTGTTTGAGGCTGGCCTGGGATTACAGAGTGAATTCGAGGCCATCCTGGGATAGAGTGAGACCCTATATTGAAAATAACACTGGGGAAGTCGGAAGGTAGGACTGGCTGCTGAGCTCCAGGTGTCAGCGCCTGCTGTGGCCACCTAGGGGCCAGGCGCCACCCAGTGGACAGATCTAAAAAACCAGCTGAGATCAGCAGAGAAAGATGAAGTGGAGTGACAGCTGAGATGCCTGGGCGGGCTCAGGGACCCTACCATAGTGATTGGTGACTGGCATAGGATGAAGTCTAGATAAGTGTGGTGGCTCAAGTCTGTCATCCTGAGGTGGGAGGATCCCACCGTAAATTTCAGGCCAGACTGTCAACCAACCAATCAGGATCTAAGAAACTTCTTTCCACACTTTAAAACACTTAAAAGTATTCGCACACGTGTGTGTGCCAGGGTTTCTTGCCACAGTAAACAAATGCCAGATGCTTGCACCACTTTTTGCTGGTGAAATGAAACTGAGCTGGCATGTTTTGCAAGCAAGCACCTTTAAACAAGAGCCGAGTCCCTTAATTATTTTTTTAAAAATATTTTATTTATTCATTTCAAGCAGAAAGATATAGATAAGAGAACACCAGGGCCACCAACTTGTGGGTCTACTGGGAATTGTACTAGGGGCCTTAGGCACTGGAGGCAAGTGCCTTAATCGCTGAGCCATCTCTCCAGCCCTTATTGTTTTTGAGTTAGCTTACCAAATAATTTTCTTTCTGAGACAGGTTGGCCTCAAACTCATTATGTAGCTTGAATTTCTGATTGTCCTCCGTTCACCTCTGGAGGTAGGAGTTATAGGCACGTGCCATGTCTGCTTTATGTGGTGCTGTGGATGAAAACTTCTTGCATGCCAGGCAAGCACTTTACCAACCGACCTACACCCTCAGCCAAAAATACTGGGTTTCATTATGACATTAAAAAAAAGATTTATCTGCAAGCAGAGGCAGAGAATGGGTGCACCAAGGCCTCTAGCCACTGCATATGAGCTCCAGATGCATGCACCACTTTGTGCACCTGGCTTTAGGTGGTACTGGGGATTCAAACCTGGGAACTTAGGCTTTGAAGACAAAGCCTTAGCTGCTGAACCATCTCTCTCACCAGCCCTCATTATGTCATTTTTCATACATGCATATTGTGTATTTTACCTTGCTCATCTTTGTTGCATTCATTCCTGTTCCTTTTGACTTTTACCTTTTGACTTCTCTGTAGTTGTAACATCCTGTGACAAACACTATGCAGCCTTCAGTGATAGAGCCTGTGATGGTTGACTTTTGTTGTCAACTTGACCTTAGTAATCTTGGGTGGGTCTCTGAGGATGTTTACAGGAAGGCATTTTCTCAGTAGGGGGCAGGATATAAGGAAGCTCAAAGAAGCTAGAAGTAAACATCCTTTCCTGTGTGGGTAGTGCAGGAAGGAAATTCCAGACTCAGGAAGCCATTAAGTCTGGGATAGGGTTGTAAAACCTCACCCTAAGGCTATATAAGGGGGAAGGAACTATCTCTCCCTAGTCTCCCTGCTTCTGGTGTTGGTGATGGGTTTCTCTCTCTGCTTGGACCTGAGAGAAGGGACCAGCCTTTCACTGTTACGGAACTTCCCCTGGACCTGTAGCTTCAACAAATCCGTTTGTCCCACAACTGTGCCTAGTTTGGAGGCTCATCCCAGCAGCTTGTGGCTGATTGTGACAGAGCCCTTCTGACGTTTGAGGCCCAGGCCAAGTCATTGCATGTATTCTCAATACTGAATTCATACCCATGTAACAGACAGGAAACTGAAGCTGTGTGGAGATGAAGACACTTGCTCAGGTCTCATAACAAGAATGTCTGTGGCCGACCATCACTGGTCCCTGTAAGACACCCTGTGTCATCATCCTCACTGAAGCAGTCTAACTCAAGATGCAGGTGCCACTTTGTGCATCTGGCTTTATGTGCTGGGGGATCGAACCTGGGCCTGCCTTCAACGGGTGAGCCATTTCCACAGCCCCTGTATTTATTTTTCGCATGTGTGTGTATGCTGGGATTACAATCATGTAATGCCTGACTTGCTTTGGGAAATAGTCCAACAGTTCCTAAAGCTTAAACATAAAAGTTACTATATAAATTAGCATTCTTCTTCTAGTAATATACACGCACACCCCCATACAACACTGCACTATAAAACACACTATGCACACACACAGGAACAAAAAACCAGGGACTGGGGAGGTGGCTCTGCAGCTAAGAGTGCTTGCTGTGTGAATGCTTCTTGGCCTAGAGATGGCTGAGGTTGACTCCAAGAACCTCATGACCGTGGTGGTGCCCTTCCCTATGGGAGCCTCCAGATCCATAGTCATGAACATGAATAGCCTCAGGGCTGTGGAACTCACATGTGGAATGGTCCCATGCATGGCCATATTTCCCATAATGGCTTTAATGGGTGGTAAACATGGGAGGTTCATGGGAAGGGTGAATGAAAGATCTGGCAGGGCTACACCAGGGGAGCCGGGCTGTGGACTCAATCCAGAACCACCCATGCCTCTGCTGCACATGCTTCCCGCCATCTTCAGGCCAGAAGCATTTGAAAGTGCCTCCTCCATCTGTTCTAGGCTCAGCCAGGCCTGGTCTCTCAGGGCAGGTACGAAGTTGTTGACTGCAGTCCTTCCAGAGCCATGAAGGTCAGACATGTCCAGAAGCCTGGATGCAGCACAGTAACTCCCAGTTCCTCTCACAACCTTGGGGATCACTAGTCCCAGACTCAGGGTCTTTTCTGAGCACTGTGATCAGTAGGAAGGGCTCCTGACAGCTAGTGCTGAGGTACAGCAACCATGAAGAGCCTCCCAATGCCCCAAATCAAAAGCTAGTGCAGAGGGCCAAGGATCCACTAGAGACAGGAGAGCATGAAGATGGTAAACAAGCACCCCCAGAGCCCAAGTGGGACAGATTCAATGCAAGAGACCACGGAACAAGGGGGTTTGCCTGACTTCAAAAACCTCTGACCTTATATTGATTGCTATCTCATATTATCAACTCTAAATTTCTTCCAAGTATTTTGCTTTGCAAAGTTTTTATTTGCATGTGTATGTATGAGCACACCAGGTACTCCAGCTACCACAAACAGGCTCCTTCTGCCTTGGGGTACACACTAACACTCTGTATTTTGCCTCATCTGCTTTTACTGGGGAACTTGACCCACCCATGTTTTACATTCCAATTGCACCCCATACTTTATCTAGCCTGTATTACAGTAATTACAATTTTTTAAAAATGGTGCATACCTGTAATCCCAGAATTTGAGATGGAGGAAAGATCAAGAGTTCAAAGTTGGGGGCTGGAGAGATGGCTCAGTGGATAAGGCACTTGCTTCCAGTGCCTAAGGCCCCGGGTTCAATTCCCTAGGACCCACATAAGCCAGACCCACAAGGTGGTGGCCCTGGTGTGCTCTCCCCCCCCCCTCTCTGTTTGAAAATGAATAAATAAAATATTAAAAGAAAAAAAAAAAGAGTTTAAAGTTGGGGCTGGAGAGATGGCCCAGTGGTTAAAGGCACTTCCTTGCAAAGGGCTGATGGCCTGGATTCAATCTTCCAACACCCCCATGAAGCTAGATGCACAAAGTGGCGCATGTCTGGAATTTACTTGCCTCAGCATAGGCCCTGGCACACCACTCCCATTCTCCCAAATAAACAATCTTATGTTGAATCATCTTTTACTTTCCTAACACGATTCGCAACACTAGCAAAAAAGTAAAAATGTAGACACTCTAGGATTATAAAGCTTTCCTGTGATACTGAGACAAGTAAATAAAAATGAATGTCAAACACTTTAAATTTAGAAATTTATTCTGTTTAATCCACAAGCTTTATATAGCTTTAGTTTAAAAAATAAAATAAAATAAAAACAGTGAAACCAAGACACTATTTCAAAATCCGGGACCTTCCAGACTTTCAAATGCAAGAGCTCTTAAAGTTGCATGTACCAATTAGAAGAAAAAAAAAAAAAATTGACTGGGAGCCATGATGTTTCATAAAGAAAAACTTTTATGTATCTGAAGGATCCTTCCTGGACTAGTTAGTTGCCTTTACAAAAGATAGGGCAGGGTAGGGGATGAGAGACGAAAACCAAAATAGGACAAAATTCCACATAAACCCACAGTGTCCTGGCAAAAAACATGCTTTCATTTTTTTCTGTCTTTCTAGAGCTCGAATCATGGTTTATTTCAGCAGAGACTCCACAGGCAACAGGAAAGTTTGTGGCATTAAAATATTCATTTATACTTTTGTGGTAGTTCAACAGTGGTCTTTCTGGGCAAGCTTACAAACCATACAAGGTTGGAAGCATAACTTACATGAGTGCTTAGACTCAAGTAAAAGAGTTAAAAAAAATCTAGTAATAGGCAAGGGTATTTAAAGGAAACATAAGAATGCCAGCAATATTTAAACCCCCTTTTTAGAAAGAGGACGTTTTTGGCTTAAACATGTCATTCTAAATGAATTAATGTCAATGAAAGAATGTCACTAGTGCACTGTGGACACTTTGCAATGTAAATCCACTCCCCCCCCCTTTTTTTAACATGGTGAACTTCAACCTAGCAATTATTACAACAAATGTTATAGTCTAAAGCTCAAACACATTTTAGCAATTTGAAATTGAATTGAGTACAAACCAAGTAAAATTTACATCATAACAAACACTTCCACCTAGGACTGTGGGGACACTTGGGCCTTCCGCATGGATCTCAGCGCCTTTTCCCTCAGGTGCTTTTCTAGGTCATCAAGGTTGTCTTCAGCTTCACTTTCAGTCTCCTGAAAAACCCACAATGGCATGTTAGGAAGTTTTAACACCCGTGGGAGATGTCTCATGAAGAGCAGAAGGGCCTCATAACTCTGAATGAGCTACAAATTACTGAAACGCATACTGTTAAATTGTATTTTATGTAAAAATTTATTTCATGATTTTCTGAAGCTTCTACCTCCCCAGTGCTGGGATTACAGGTATGAAGCATTATGTCCACTTGATTGGATGCTAGGGATCCAACCCAGGGCTTCAGTAGACATGCCAGCTGAGCTACATCCCGATCATGTGAATTCCATGTTGGATGCAAATCTAAACCACTTAGCTAGTCTCAAACTCCTGCCAATCACCTGCATCCAAGTGTTAGGGCTACAGGCACATGCTGACGACTGGCATGTAAATTTTATTTCAGAGAAGTTACTCAAAAGAAACAGAAAGACTCCGGGCAGGGAGGTGCACACCATTAATCAATCCCAGCACTTGGAAGGCAGAGGTAGGATTGTTGTGAGTTCAAGGACAGTCTGTGCTAAAAGTGAGACAAACAAAAAAAATCAGAAAGAAAAAATTTAATTTTTCTTTTTTCAAGGTAGGGTCTCACTCTAGCCCAGGCTGACCTGGAATTCACTATGTAGTCTCAGGGTGGCCTTGATTGAACTCACGGCAATCCTCCTACCTCTGCCTCTGGAGTGCTGGGATTAAAGGCGTGCGCCACCACACACAGTAGGGGTGGGGCTGTATAGTAGCCCAGTGGCAGAGTGTGTATCTGATTCCCCCCCCCCCCAAAAAAAAAGTTAATTTTTTTTCTTTTGAGGTAGGATCTTGCTCTAGGCCTGGAATTTACCAATAGTCCCATGCTGGCAACTCACAGAAATCCTCCTACCTCTAACTCCCTGGGATGCGCCACACCCGGGTAAAAGTTATTTTTAAAAAATTCCAAATACTGGCTGGAGTGATGGCTTAGCAATTAAAGGGTATGTCGGCAAAGCTTAATGACCCAGGTTGATTCCCCAGTACCCACATAAAGCCTGATGGCCAAAGAATTGCATATGTACTTGTAGTTCGTTTGCAGTGGTGAGAGGCCCTAGTGTGCCCATTCTCTCTCTCTCTCTTCTTGAAAATTAAAGAAATATATCCAAATACTCCATCATTGAGCTTTTTGGGAGCCATTTGTGTTCTTATCCTTGGCCTTGGCAAATTATTACTTTTGGCAGGTCACCAAGAAAGATAAAAATATGGGTAACAGCTGAGAATGCCAATTAATAGAAAGAAAAAAGTTACTAATTCTCAAAATCTAACAATCACACTGTCTACAGATGGCAAGAAGGCCACATGTATGAATACCTTCTTGGGCTCTGGCACTGTCTCGGGCTCTTCCTGTGCTGATGTGGTGGCCACAGCTGCAGCCGCAGGGGTCACAGGCGCTACAGAGGCCCCAGCCTTCTCTTTCTTGTGCTTTTTGTGCTTCTTGTGTTTCTTATCCTTTTTGTGTTTCTTATCCTTCTTTTTCTTCTTCTTCTTCCCACCTCCTTCTTGATCTGAATTCTAGAAATCCAGAAGACAGCAATTTAATCAGCCTGATGGAATACCTAAACAGACAATCCTCTGGGCTTCATACAAGTAGAGCATCTGCCAAGGAACGTCTTCTCAGGAGTGAAACATACTAAAGACAAACTCCATGGAATCTATGGGGCTACCTTATAAACCCCTCACAATACTAGGCCAACATTTAAAGGATGTAAATTAAATATGTGGCAACAGCTACTAATTCAAAGAAATGCTAACACAATCTCTGCTCACCAATTACTTTAATCTGTTTTCAACTAGGGGTAAGCCGGTGACTCCTCTGCACACACAAGCTCCACTTACAACAAGGCTGCATGCATCCTGACATATCCCGCAACTCAAGTCAAAACCATCTTTGAAGTTGAAACACTCGATAGACCCTATCTTCCCACCACCTTGGCTTATCCCACCTCCAACAAGCTCACAACACTGGCCTACAGCTGGGCAAAAATCATCCAACTAGGCTGATTTCAGAATAATTCATATAATTTATTGAATATCAGCAAATAGTTTTCTGATCACTAACCTGGGAAAATATCCAAATACAAATTCAAAATATGGCTTATATTTAAGGTACATCACTTTCCTACCTCAAGAATTTCCTAAACTCAAGAATTACTGGGGCTGGAGAGGTGGCTCAGAGGTTGGGGCCCCTGGTTCAATTCCCCAGTACCCACATAAGCCAGACCCACAAGGTGGTGGCCCTGGTGCTCTCTCTCTCTACCTCTCTGATTGAAAAATGAATGTGTATGTGTGTGTGTGTATATATATAAAAAGAATTACTGAACTGAGGGCTGGAGAGATGGCTCAGAGATTAAGGCACTTGCCTCTAGTGCCTAAGGCCCTGGGTTCAAGTCCCCAGGACCCACATAAGCCAGACCCACAAGGTGGTGGCCCTGATGCTCTCTCTCTCTTTGTATCTCTCTACTTGAAAATGAATTAAAAAAAAAAAAAAGAATTACTGAACTCAATCAAAACAACACAAATTAGGAACTGTCTGCATACTAAAATTATAGCAGATAGGTGGGCTTAAAGGTGTGAGCCATCATGTCTAGCTTTAAGAAAATTTTTTTTTTACATTTTTCTATTCTTGTCACTTCACCAGTCAGCTCAGTTGGTTAGAGTGTGGTGCTGATAAAATTTCTATTCTTTCTTTTAAAAAGTTTTATTTATTTGTGAACAGATGGGGGGAGTGGTTGGTGTGAGTGGGCATACCAGAGACTCTTGCCACTTTGTGCATCTGGTTGTATGTATGTACTGGGGATTTAAACCCGAGTCAATGGGGGAGAATAGGGCTGGAGAGATGGCTCGGTGGATGGGGCACTTGCCTCCAGTGCCTAAGGCCCTGGTGTTCTCTCTCTGTCTCTGTCTCTCTCTCTCTCTGTATCTCTGCTTGAAAATGAATAAAAATATTAAAAAAAAAAATGGGGGAGAATACCCAAAGTCATGGCCGCCCTCAGTAGCAACACTCTAAGGCTGGCAGAACCGGGCTGAATCCTAGGCTATCCATGGTCACCTGCCCAAGGACTGATCCAGACTACCCAAGGAGGAGGATATCCAGCTGATCGGGGATGGGGAAGAGGGGCATTGGGGAACGGGGGATAACAACTTATTGTCTGCCCATTAAATAATGTAACTCATTATGGACAAAAAAACAAAACAAAAAAACTGAGTCAATGTATCTTTAACCACTGAACCATCTCTCCAGCCCTATTTCCCCTGCCCCCTTTTTTGAGACAGGATCTCACTTGAACTCATGGTCATCCCACTTCAGCCTACAGAGTACTGGGATTAAAGGCCTGAGGCAGTGAGCCCAACCTTTGAAAGCTGACAAAAAACTCCTGTCTTTGCACCTCCACCACCCAAAGGGCTGAAATAAGACATGTGGCCACTAACTCAGTTGATTCAAGGGCCAGAGAGACCCTTGGGTAAAGGCAGTTGCTTGCAAAGCCTGAAGGCCTGAGTTTGATTCCCCAGTAAGCACATAGAGCCAGATGCACAAAGTGGCGCATTTGTCTAGAGTTTGCAATGGTGGGAGGCACTGGTGCACCCATACTCGCTGTCTGCCTCTTTCTGTCTCTGTTCAAAACAAGATAGATACGTACCCTGGCAGGGGATGGGCTTGGTGATGGGCTTTTAGCCTTCTTGACTGGCACTGCAGGTGACCAGTTTGTGGAGGGTGACTGAGACTGGACAGGGGACAGAGGTGCTGGAGGCTTTTTAGTGGCTGGCTCAGGAGATCCAGAAACAGATCGGGAGGATGAGACCCTTCTTACAGATTGAGGGCTTGGTGAGGCAGCCCTAGACACAGGATAAAACAAAACACACTTAGTATGGAGAACAGATACCAATTCCTACAACAAGTAGTAACTAATACACAAGCAGGACACTAACTCCAAATATTTACAAGTCTCATACAGGGTTGTTCATGCCCCACAATGCTTCCTTATGGTTTGGTAATGTAAATTTTACTTAGGGCTGTTTTTGTCAACCTTAAATGCACAAAAAAAAAAAAAAAAAAAGTGCTCTATGTATCACTTTAGGCTTTAAACTAAAGCCTGATGCTGAGAACCAACTACCCTGAAAATAGAATGTGATCTATGGGTAGTACCTAAAATTTGCATTCATAGCTTATTCCTTCTGCCTTTTAAACTTCTCAATAAAGACTTTTATGCAACTAAGTAGTCCAAAAAGCATCAAATATTTTTACTTTTTTGTTTTTTTAGGCTCCGGAGTCCTGGAGACTCTCCTAATAGGCCTAGTACTTGGAGATGGGGACTGCCTTCTTTGGGGTGATGCCGATGCTCCTCTTCGAGCAGGGGGAGGACTTGAGGTCTGAGGAGCGCGAGGCCGCGGTGAGGGCGAGTGCCGTTTGTTTGGTTGTGGTGACCGGGTCTCCCGGGCAGAGCGGCTTGGGGAAGACCCTTTCCTGTGCTTGGAGGATAAGGATGGTGAACGTCTCTTGGTGACTGGGGGGCTTCTTTGTTTGGGAGGTGGAGAATGGGAGACCCGACGCTTTGGTGGTGGTGGAGATGGTGATGCCCTGCGCTTGGGTGGGGGCGGGGGCGAGGCTGTTCTTCTCTTTGGAGGTGGAGAAGGAGAGTATCTTCTCTGGATGGGAGGTGAGTATCTTCTTGGGGAAGGCGAGCGCCGTCGTGGAGGAGGAGAAGGAGTCCTAGGGAAAAAACACACCATCAAGCTTAAGGACCCAACAGAATCAGGAAATTCCAAGAAAGACCATGCTTCAATGAAAGTTCACTGTTAAGTGGAGGGCATCTCTAGAAATTCAACCTGACATATTTATTAATTTTAAATCCCCTGATGTGCCCCTTGAGAATTAAGACTCAAATACAACATTCAGGCCATAATTCCTTTCTTGATCTTTCAGACTCAGATCAACATAAACTCATTTTTTGTTGTTGTTTTGAGGTAGGGTCTCACTTTAGCCCAGGCTGACCTCGAACTCACAGCAATCTTTCTACCTCTGCCTCCCAAGTACAGGGATTAAAGGCATGTGACTAGCTTCAATATGAATTCAACCAATTTACAGGCAGGATGAATGCAGCTGGATAATTTTTAAAATAAAACCAGCTAACACCCATAATCCTAGCTCAGATGAAGGGGTATGAGAGCTCAAAAATTTGAGACATAGAGACTATGCCTCAAAAACCAAACCAAGCCGGGCATTGTGGCGCATGCCTTTAATCCCAGCACTCGGGAGGCAGAGGTAGGAGGATCAAGGCCACCCTGAGACTACAGAGTGAATTCCAGGTCAGCCTGGGCTAGAGCGAGACCCTACCTCAAACCCCCCCCCAAAAAAAACAAAAAACAAGCAAACAAAAAAACCCCACAACAACTAAATCTCCATTTTTTCATCCCCAAAATGGCAATTTACCCCAAAGTCTAAACTAGAGGTAAAGAGCAAATTACACCTAACACGCCTTACTTGGCATATAGTAGGCACTGTCTGAGCAACCCCAGTGATACATGCTTTTTTCGAGGTAGGGTCTCACTGTGTCCTAGGCTAACCAGGAATTCACCTCAGAACTCACGGTGACCTTCCTACCTCTGCCTCCCAAGTGCTGGGATTAAATGATGTGCCCCACCATGCCCAGCTCCCAACTTTTCCCCCTAAAATCTCAGAACTAACTCAGCATTAAAGTAGGAATAATTGCCTTTTCGCTAATGAATGACCTTTCTTTCTAAAGTTCCAGGAGCCTAAATCTTAGTTCCCACCAATCTATGATTGATCATAGTCTTTCCTGAGTTGTTTTTCTTTTCTTACTGTGACTAACTCACTAAGCTAGTTCTTAGGTAGGGTCTCCCTCTAGCCCAGGATGACCTGGAAATTCATTATGTAGTCTTAGGGTGGCCTCAAACTCATGTCGATCCCAATCTTTGCCTCAGAAGTGCTGGGATTAAAGGCGTGCTCCACATACCCAGTTTAACCAATCTAGTTCTGAACTTGATGTGATTCTCCTGCCTCTGCTTCCTGAGTGCCCGAAACACAGGCAAGTGTGCTACCACAACCAGCCCATGACCCACATTTCCTTTGAAGACTTAAAAAAAATAACTTTTTTTTTTTTTTGAGGTAGGTTCTCACTCTAGCCCAGGCTGACCTGGAATTCATGATGATCCTCCTACCTCTGCCTCCCGAGTGCTGGGATTAAAGGCTTGTGACATCACGCCCAGCTAAGAATAACTTTTGATTTGGGTCTTTTGGACATTTCTCATAAATTAGACTACGGTTCCCAGATAACTGGCTAAATTACTACAGAGCTACCTAGGAGATACAGGATATGCACTGGTGAGAACAGTAACTCTAAGATCTACCTACTTACCAGGATTCTCTATTGCCAAATACCATCTCTTTTTACTCAACATCACTGATACATGATTCATATACTGCATCATTCCCTCACCTAACCCCATACACCACCACCAAGCAGCTTTCTTTTCTCTTTTTAAAAATATTTTTATTTGTTTATTTGTAAACAGATGGGAGGGAAGAGGGAGAGAATGGGCATGCCAGGGCCTCCTGCCACTAAAAGCTAACTCCAAATGCATAAACCACTGTGCATCTGGCTTTACATGGTGTGGTAGTTTTGAATAAATGTCCCCAAAAGAATTAAGGGTTTATTAAATTTTAAATTGTCTCCAGCCAGTTCTGGCTAAAGGAAGTATGTCACCTTGGCCAGATCCTAGGGTTCAGCCCTAAGGTATTTCTGGGGTGGGTCTGGAATTTTAGCTATACATATGCAAAAAGCAGTCTGAACTCAAGCCTAGAGTTCCTTTTGTTAGTTTGGAGTGTGCTTGCTTGTGGTGCTGGTGGTGGGCTTCTGTCTCTGCTTGATTCTGTGAAAGGGGGCCAGCCTTTCCTTAACTTCTTCCCCTGGATCTGTTCAATAAATATTTTCTTCCCCATAATCGTGCATGGTTTGGAGACTACAACACATGGGTACTGGGTGTTAGGTTGAATTCAGGTTTCACTTTGATCCTCTTCCCCAACCAGCCTCAAGTGGAAGTGTCAAGGAGAGTCACAGATAGACTCCACCCATAAACAAGAGCCACACCTGCTGTATCTCAGTATGGCCTGAGGGACTGTCCTTCCTGATCCTTCAAGCATGTGACCACCTGGGCCCCAACCTAAACATTTTCCCCTTAAAAGCCCTAATCTAAACCTGCCTCACACCTTTTCGCCACCTTTGGCGAAAATAGCCTTTGAAAATAGCCTGGCAGCTCGCTTTTCCTCCTATTAAAACCTTTCCTTTCAGAGTGGTCTCTTGTGGTCATTTCCATTCTAACAACAAGCAACCCTGCCTCTAGGTAGCTCAGTCACTGGGAAATCAAACCCAGGACACTAGGGTTTGCAGGTAAGTGCCTTAACTGCAGAACCATCTCTGCAGTCCTTTGCTTTCCCTTCCTTCATCCTTTTGTTCTGTCTGTCTTACCATTCTATAAATCTTACTATTCCAGCTTCTCAAGTGCTGTGTTATTACAGGTATAAGCCACTATATCTGGCTTCTATTTTCTATTTCTACAGATGTGTTAGAGATACATATTAATATGTCATCTTCTATGAGTGACTAAGCAATGCCACTATAATTAGTGATTTCCATGATGAAAGATACAGAGTTAGCTGGGCATGGAAGAGCACTTACTTAATCCCAACACTCCAACACTAAGGAGGCTGAGACAGGAAGATAATTGTGAGCTGGAGACACTACCTCAAAAACAAAACAAAGCCGGGCGTGGTGGCACACTTGGGAGACAGAGGTAGGAGGATTGCCATGAGTTCAAGGCCACCCTAAGACTACATAGTAAATTCCAGGTCAGCCTACCTCAAAAAACAAAAAAATAAAAACAAACAAAACAGTAAGCTCTAGAGTTGCTCTGCTAGCTTATCTGACAGAGTACCTTCGTCTTGGTGGTGGTGGCGGCGGTGGCGGTGGTGTGGGAGACCTGCGCCGTCGAGGAGGGGGAGCTGGAGAAGGAGAACGTCGCCTTCTGGCAGGTGGTGGTGAAGGACTTCTCCTCCTTCTACCACTAAAGCAAGGGAAAATTAGAGTTGCTTCTAAGTCAATGGCATTTATAATTAAGTACCCCAAAAGATGTATTTTCAGTCATTAGCACAAGAAGCAGCTATTATAGCATTTCTTTTCTAACTATACATCAAGACCCCAAATAGAAGCAGAGATAAATTTTGACTACTTCATTATGCTTCCTTTTAAAAAAAAATATTATTTTATTCGAAAGAGAACACGGATGAAGGAGAATGGGCATGCCATGGTTACTTCTCACTTCAAACTCTAGATACATGGGCCACATTGTGAACCTGGCTTAAGGAAGAGAGTGCTGAGGAACTGAACCCAGGCAAGTAGGCATTGCAAAAAGAGCACTTTTAACCACTCAGCCATTTCCTCAGCTCCTCATCTTGATTCCTTAATAGAGATGTCTAACACTTTTTGTGGCAGGTCTCCCTCTAGCCCAGGTTGACCTGGATCTCATAGCAAACCTCCCACTTCTGTCTTCGGATTTTAATAGTCAACAGTGGCTCAAGTTGCCCCTGGTCTAAGACCCAGGGCTTTGCGCATGCTATACAAGTACTTTATACCTGAGCTATGTTCTCAACCCTAAGAACATATCATGATTGTTTGAGAGAGTAGTATACTAGGATTTAAAAACAATATCCTAAAGATTACAAAATTATGTGAGCAACAATCTACTCCAGGGGCAATTTTGTTAAAATATAGCTGCAAATCATAAAAACCTTCTTGCCAAGCCGGGTGTGGTGGCATACTCCTTCAGTCCCAGCACTCAGGAGGCCTTTAAAGGTAGGAGGATCGCCTTGAGTGGGTAAATAGACACCCCTCTACCTGCCCACATTCATTATCAAATTGTATTTCCGATTTAAATTTGCTTATGGGTTTCAACACTTCATTTTAAACACTTTAAACATACAATATTGAAAACCAGGCCGGGCGTGGTGGCGCACGCCTTTAATCCCAGCACTCGGGAGGCAGAGGTAGGATTGCTGTGAGTTCAAGGCCACCCTGAGACTACACAGTGAATTCCAGGTCAGCCTGGACTAGAGCAAGACCTTACCTCAAGGGGGAAAAAAAAAAAAAAAAACATATTGCTATCTTAAAATATGATACAGAAATATAATTTCAAGTGATTTCTCTAAATCCTAGACATTTGATGACAATTTTTTTTTTTTAACAAATATATTTATTTAGAGAGTCTCTTGTCACTGCAAATGAACTCCAGATACATGTGCCAATCTGAGTAATACTATGTAGTCTCAGGCTGGCCTTGAACTCATGGCAATCCTCCTAAGCTCTGCCTCCCGAGTGCTGGGATTAAAGGCATGTGCCACCACACCGGGCTCCCTGATGGCAATTTCTTTTAACTATAGTTCTATTTTTACTTATTTATGTGTATGTGTGTGTGCATGTATGCACATGCACCAGGGCCTCTACCAGACACTTCTTGTGTCTGCTTTATGTGGGTGGCTTGGAAATTGAACCTGAGCAGCCAGTCTCTGAATTCTGAAACACTTCAGGGTCCAAGAATTTGAGATTGGGAAAATATGGCATAATGTCAACTTGACAGGTTTAAGATCTGGGTTTCCTCACACTTTACCACATAAAGGCCTATGTTCTCTCACCTGTAAGACATTCTTAATTTACAGTTTTTTGGTTTTTTTTTTTTTTGTATAGGATTTGGCTCTAAAACGTTAGGGTCTCATGTCAATATACATTCTGTAGATCTGGACTGAACATATCATATCCCAAACCCTCTGTTTACTTTTCAGCATTTCAAAAGTTTCTCCATAGTTTCTTGCTTTCTTTTAAAGTTCATCATAAATACTCCTCTCTTTCAAGTCTGAGAACAATGATCATTTTCTTAGAAAAGGCTCTGAAATGAATGCTTCTTCATCATTAATCTCATGTCAAAAGCAATGAAACAAAAAAATCACCAGAACAAATTAAGTAAGGGGATTATGGTTATCTAACCAGGAAATTAAAGTCACTGAAGTTTTGGGATACAGCCCTAATTTACAAAATAGTGTCTAACCAACCTTTTAGTCACTGGCGATTGCCACCGTTTTCCCATCTGCATCCTGAGAGCAGTGGAGAAAAACAAATGTCAAGAATTCCATTCACTAAATTTATTTACTTTCATGGAGCTAAATTCCACTGATGGAAATAATTTTTAAGCTCTTAAACATGTCCAGAAATCAATGCTGTGGCTTATTCTAAGCAGGCATATAATGTCAGTAACTCAAAACTTTTCTAGTTTTCATTAATAACTACCAAACAAGGAATATTAAAAAAAAACCCAAACAAAAAACCCCAAACCCAAACAAACAAAAAAAATTAATGAACAATTAGCCAAATTCTAAAATATTCTCAGTCTCACTCTTTAAACTATGAAGTTTCATCCCAACTACAGGACAGCAATAAAAACACATTAAAGAAGGTTGTTACCGAGGGGAAGTCTCTTTTTGTCGCTTTCGTGGTGATGGAGAAGCACTTCTTGAAGGAGAATGTCTTCGCCGTCTGCCTACCTCGCCATTCTTCACATGGGATCTCTTGGGGCGCTCATCTTCTGAGGAGGAGGATGAGCCAGAGTCTGTAATCACACAGCCAAGAAAAAAATCGCACACACACGCAACCAATTACACTAGATCTGTGCTTAAAAGACGCTGTCCAAGTTTCTTGAATCTAGACTAAATACTAAAGTACACAACTCATTATCTTTGTTTTTATTTTTTGAGCCAGGGTCTCACTCTAGCCTTAGTATCCCAAATGCTGGGATTAAAGGTACAAGCAACTATGCCCAGCCACAAGTTTGTCTACCTAGGTCTCCCAAATGCAGGGGTTAAAGGCCAAGTTTATTTCTAAGGATTTAAAACAGACTTTTTGGGCTGGAGAGATGGCTCAGCGGTGAAGATGTTTGCCTACAAAGCAGAGAACCTGAGTTTGATTCCCCAGGATTCATGTAAAGCCAGATGAAAAAGATGGAACATGTATCTGGAATTTGTTTGCAGTGGCTGGAGGCCCGGGCGTGCTCATTCTCTCTCTCTTTCTCTCTCTGCCTCTTTCTCACACACACACTCTCAAATAAATAAATTAAAAAAAAAAAAAAAAAAAACACCACAGACATTTTATGTAGGCAAGTATTATACCTTCCATCTTTTGGAGGCAGGGATTCATGTAGCTTAGGGCTGGCGCGCCAAACTCATCAAACTTACATAGCTGAGAATGACCATGAACTCTTTCTTCTCAGCCTCTACCTCCCGAGTGCTGGGATTAAAGGCATTTACTGTTTTTGAAACAGGATATTACTATGTTGCTCTGGCTGGTCTTAAACTCATGGCAGGGGTTATAGGCATGCAACTTTTGCAGTATTATTTTTCTCAATATATAGTTATGCAGGTGGAAAAGTTGACTATGCATACCAGAGGAAGACTGCTGATTCTGTCTTCTGTACTGGCGTCTCTGTTGCACAGAATCTGCTGCAGCCATTTTACCACCTTTATCTTCTTCTGAAAAACGGATGCATTTATATTTAGTTATGTACATGAGTAATTTGACTTACTAAATAGTCAAAATAAGCTAATTAACTTATTACAGGTCAGGTTAGGTGCCAAGTATTTTAATTAGCTGTTAGAATTCTGTATTATCACCAATATAGAAATGAGAAAAAAAATTCAGATGAAGGCCCCCGGTTCAATTCCCCAGTACCCACATAGGCCAGATCCACAAGGGGGTGAGGGGGTGGCCTTGTTGTGTTCTCTCTCTCTCTCTCTCTCTCTCTCTCTCTCTCTCTCTCTCTCTCTCTCTCTCTCTCTCATCTTCTCATCTATCTCCTGTATCTCTCTGCTTGAAAATGAATAAATAAAATATTTAAAAAAAAAGTTGGAGCTAGGCACCCAAGTAGGACTGACTTCAGTCTTAGTTCTTCACTATGCCATCCTGTATAACTAATTTCTAACCTCAGTGGAATGATCAAATATGCTAATAAGCAAAGCCCTCTTTAAAAACCTTCAGTGGGACTTACCAGATTCAGATAACTCTACTTTCCGAGGCTTCGGTGCTGGTGAAGGTGATTCTCTTTTCTCAGTACCTTTATGTTTTGTCACTAAAATGTTAAGTGAGGGGAAAAAAATCACTTATAAACAATAAAAATACACAAAATGTCTTATGAGTACAATAGGTATATTTATATGAAGAATTTACTTAAAATTTAAAAGATTTTCCCTTGCCACAAGGACTAATACAGACAGCCCATGGAGGAGGATATCCAACTGATCAGGGATGGGGAGGGGGGGAATTGGGGAATTTGGGATAACAACTCATGGTTTGCCCACTAAATAATGTAACTCATTATGGACAATAAATTTATATTAAAAAAAAAAATTAAAAGATTTTTATAAGATCTTGGTTATCACTATCTGAAGTGGAAAAAATTTTAAATGTTTGGTAAAAAGCCTCAAAAACTATTAAAATAATTTATAATCATTTTTGAATCTTCTCTCAAGCAAACACTTAAGAAAACCTTGGGCTGGAGAGATAGCTCAGTGGTTAAGGCACTTGCCTCCAGTGCCTAAGGACCAGGGTTCAATTCCCCAGTACCCACATAAGCCAGATGCATAAGGTGGCATATGTGGCTGGAAGCTCTAGCGCACCCATACTCCTCTTTCTCTCTCTTCTCTCTCTGCTTGCAAATAAAATATTTTAAAAATTAAGAAAAAACGAAAACCTGCATACAATGCTTAGGAATGTAAGCAGTTACCTGAGCCTCACAACCTGAAAAAAACCAACCCTCAATTTCAGAGAGCTCATAAGCATAAAAGCTTAAATAACCACATCACACTTTAACTGAAAATGAACTCAGAGTCCTAACAACTACTTTCCCTGCTTACAATATCCATCCATTGCCATAAGCAAAATCATAAATACAAAAAAAATCATTACTTTTAATATTGATTTCAAACACCATTTAAAAAGATCCCTCTAGCCGGGCGTGGTGGCGCACGCCTTTAATCCCAGCACTCGGGAGGCAGAGGTAGGAGGATCACCATGAGTTCAAGGCCACCCTGAGATAGTGAATTCCAGGTCAGCCTGGGCTAGAGTGAGACCCTACCTCGGAAAAAAATAAATAAATAAATAAATAAATAAATAAAAATAAAAAGATCCCTCTAAACTGGGTGTGGTGGCGCACGCCTTTAATCCCAGCACTTGGGTGGCAGAGGTAGGAGGATTGCCATGAGTTCAAGGCCACCCTGAGACTACATAGTGAATTCCAGGTCAGCCTGGGCTAGAATGAGACCATATCTCAAAAAACCAAAATAAATAAATAAATCCCTCTAAGAACGAAATCAAAAGGAGACATTTTCTTCAGTGGTATAGCCACCAGTAAGGTGGCCTCCTACACTGCACACTAACCACCTGTACCTCTTTGTGCATCTGACTTTATGAACCCTTGCTATCAGGTTTTGCAAGGAAGTGCCTTTAACTACTGAGTCTATCTCCAGCCCCCAAACCTAGGGTCTTATATATGCTAGGCAAGGACTGTACCATTGAGCTACATGCCCAGACCCTAGAAATTGCTTTTCAATAACCAAAATAAATTTAATGTTTCTACCTAAAAATGTATTTGGGCAAACAACTGGATTGGGTGAAGAATGATAGCATCCATTTGGTTGGCAAGAATTATAGGGGAAAATATAGATAGCCAAAGTGTTTATAAAATTTGTTCATAGTGTATCATCTTAATGTGTTCTTGTATTTTGCTTCCAAGTATTTTGTTAAAGATTTTTGCATATATATATTATAGACTTCCGTGTTGATCCAACTTTGCGTCCCTGGAATGAAGCCAACTTGGGCTAAAACTCTGGAGCTGGGAAGATCAGGGCCAGGATATGTGTAGCTTAGTCAGTAGAATACTTGCTGAACATGCACAAAGCCCAGGGCTCAAGCCTCAGCACTACATAAAACGGGTATATTGACAAATGCCTATAGTCCCAGGAGGCAGAAAGATCAGAAGATCAAGGTCCCCTTTAGCTACATAGTGAGTTTGAGGCCTGTTTAGGCTATAGGAGACCATCTTGAGAACTGACAGAACATGCCCCCCCCCCAAACGAGAGGGCAACTATCCACATTCTCAAGTTACTATTGTGAGAAACAAGTTTAACAATTGTTTTGGGGGCTGGTGAGCTGGCTCGGCAGTTAAAGGTGCTTGCGTGCAAAGACTGACATCCTGGGTTCAAACTCCCTAGTACCCATGTAAAGCCAAAGTTCATTTTCAGTGGCAGGAGGTCCTGGCACGCCCATACTCATTCTCTTTGTCTGCACCCCCCCCCCAAAAATATATATATATTTAAAAATTGTTCTGGAACTACAGAGAGCTTGGGCTACAGTTGAGACCCTACCTCAAAAAAGCCAGACGTGGTGGTGCACGCCTTTAATCCCAGTACTCGGGAGGCAGAGGTGGGAGGATCACCATGAGTTCAAGGCCACCCTGAGACTACATAGTGAATTCCAGGTCAGCCTGGGCTAGAGTGAGACCCTACCTTGAAAAACCAAAAAAGTGGTTATGTTTGCAAGATAGTTGGCTCACATGTACCTAGCAAATAACACAACTTTTTTTCTAGTGGGAATATATTCTGGGAATTTAATCCTGACTTAATCTTTCATTAATGGCATATTTAAGGCTTAAGTAAATTTATGCCTCCAGACAAAAGTTCATTATAAACTCCCACCCTTGATTTAAAAGTGTATTTCATATTCCTGTATTTTTTCTAAGTGAGATTTGTGTAGTTTATTTTGTAATGTTAATAGTGTTTCATTTTAAGTATTCAAGGGACAAACATCATCCTATCAGGAAGTCAGAAATCTGAGAGCAACTCTAAAAACAGAATTTTGATTTTACTTCCACAGTCCTATTAACTTTCTGAATTACCTAAAAGATCACTTGTAAAGATAATTTACTCTGTGACCA
Organism: Zapus hudsonius; assembly: GCA_004024765.1. NCBI lineage: Eukaryota > Metazoa > Chordata > Mammalia > Rodentia > Dipodidae > Zapus > Zapus hudsonius. The sequence goes on from PVHP010012455.1 coordinate 22,372, forward strand.
GACATAGTAAAATAACTACTAAGTGGCTGTTGATATAAAGTCAAAATTACCACCACCACACCAAGGTACAAATCTTGTCAAGATACTTGACCAAGCTTGCTTCTGAGAGATCCTCCACTGCTCTTTAACAAAGAGTGGACATACACATCAGTAAGTGTCTGTCTCTAATGACTATGCTGATCTCCTTTAATTCAAACTGCTCTCATTTCTGGTTGGAGAATCTGTTCTATCTTATAGATGGCAGGAGAGAACCAGGATACACCAACACATCAAAAATAGCCGACCTACACGAGGCCTTGGGTTCGATCCCCAGCACCTCCACCAAAAAATAAAAATAAAAAAAGCTGACCATCTACCAGGAGATGGGGTACCTTCACCTCATTTGCCCAGACTTAGAACTCATTGTAGAAGTAGTAGTGACACAAATACTGCTCAAGGCCAGCCTGAAAACCAGTTCCAGGGAGATGGGACAGGTACTGTGGTCACTCAAACCTCATCAGAACAGTGACCCAGAGGCTACAGAGAACTTAGCACTAAATCTGATCTCTATCTTGCCCACAAAGGCTCAAAGAGCACTAAAGAAGATTGGTCAGAAAGACTGTAAGTCTCAGGGTAGGTGGGAATAAAAGAACCTGATGTTGATTGGTCCTCATAATGAATACCAATAACCCTACCACGCCTGTCTACAACCTTTCCATTGAAATATGTAAGAGTAAAAATTAAAAACAAAACAAAAAGGCAAAATTGATGTACACATTAAGCTGGGCATGGTGGTGCATGTCTTTAATCCCAGCACTGGAGAGGCAGAGGTGGGAGAATGACTGTGAGTTCAAGGCCACTTTAGGACTAAAGAGTTCCAGTTCAGCCTGGGCTGGAGTGAGACTACTTCAAAACAAAAGGAAACAAAACAAAACAACAAACAAACAAACAAACAAAAAACCCAAATTGATACAAGTCACTTAATCAGTTTGCTTCTTGATAATCTCTAGCCCTCAAATATCAGAGGCTTTCGATAATCTGAATTCAGTATAAAGGTTATAACCACATAGCAAGTCAATACTGAGATTCAGTGGCTATAAAGCAGATTCTAAGCTGCCCACAATACAACTGTTTGGCTAAATTTCGTTTGAACAAGGAAACACTGTCTGTTCCAGAGCCCACATAAACACAACTAGACCTTGTCCTCCATCCCGACTTACCTCTCTTGTATCTATCTGCCATGTCTCATGTGCACAGAGCATATGACAAAACACAAGAGGCTGGCACCTGTGCACTCCTAAAAAGGTAACCAACAATAAACCCTATCACTCACCCTATTTTAACAAGGATTTAGTTTTCCTGATTATATATTTTCTGGCTGTATGATGTAAATAGAAAAATCATAATTTTTGTTTTCCCAAAATAACAATAGGAACATCTATAGTGTTTTTTTTCCCCCTTTAGACCACTTTCTGTCCAGATAAAATATTTAGACATGAAAATTTCAAAGGCAAAGACAAAAATCCTTAGGGCAATAAGCACCAGATCTGGACATGGTGACTTGGAATCTCAGAAACACAGAAATGTTCCCAATTTTGTACAAAAATATGATGCATCTTAATAAAGCATCACCAAATTAACGATGTTGAAATTTATAAATGTATGAGATTAGAACCGCCTCAAGTACATGTTAACTTGTATCACTCTTGAAATCTAATTGCTATAAAAGCTTTTACATTTCTCTCCAGGCTCCTAACACTCACCTTTTCAGGCTGTCTGTGCAACTCAAGCCCAAACCACCACTGGCACAATTAAACTGGATCCTGTAGTTTTCCTCCATATTTAGTGCTTAAAAAAAACAAAGTCCTACAGACCGCTTCACTCAGACTAACACAACATTCTACTTGCCTGGCAGGGTCACATCTAAAATCCTCAAAATTCAAGAACATTAAGCGAGGATAACACTGAAGAGTAAAAGTTAAGAGAATACCATATCCTTCCACTGGAGCATAACCTGATCAAAAGGACTCAAAACACAGAGTGCTCAAGTAAGACATCAAAAGAAAAATCTTCAGGGCTTAAAAAAACTTTAGCTGGTCTCAGAGTAATAAAATGAGCTCTTATCATAAGGAAACAAACTTCAATTAGTTTCTTCAACTCAAAAAGCCCTTGGCTAGCTGTCAATTTCCCTACCTGCTCAATGTCAGAGGGCAGTGCTGAAAACAAACTGCTTTTACATGTAATGATAATCTCCAATTCAATATACCCCTGAGAATTTAAACCAGGACCCCAAAAAACAAAGCTGGTAGCAAATTTACAGAGGATCTCATATAAATGGCTGCCCAGTAACTTCATACTTTTTTTTTTTTGGGGGGGGAGAGGTTTCGAGGTAGGGTCTCACTCTAGCCCAGGAACTTCATACTTTTAAAGGTGGGTAGGAGCAACAATTGAGTGTGTGTACTCTGTAGCACAAGAGACAAAATAATGGTTTCTGTGTTTGATTTTTACCTTTACCTGAAGCTCTCCCGGGAGACACAGAAACCCGACTTTTTCTCACACGGTTTGATTGTTGGGGTGTTGGCGAATGACGAGTTTTTGGTGGTGGAGATGCTGGAGGTGATGGCCTGTGCCTTCTCCTTGGAGGACTTGCTGAAGGAGACAACCTCCGAGCTTTTCGAGGGGGGCTGGATGTCCTCTTGGGAGGCTTCTTTGGAGGTGACCGGGAACGAGATGAAGAGGATGAAGAGCTACTCCCAGACAAGGACGCCGATGAACGCCTCCTTCTACGGAACAAAACATTCACTTTCACAAACTACACACTTAAGAAGATTGACTTTACATAATGTAATTTGCACAAAAATACAATTACTTTTATCCAACTTTTGAGTTTATGTAGCTAAGTACACAGGGAAAAAAAAAACCTTTAACCCAGAATAGGAAACAGCTAATTCTGAGGCTAAATATAAACTGATTCTGATAAATGTGTTTTGTCTCTCCAGTTATGAAAACTGCTCAAAGTTGAGTGTTATGATCCAGTAACTAACCCATGTCTTCCTTCCTTAAACTGCTGTTTTGGAGTTTGCATACAAACTATGGGCGGCAGAATATAACTCACTTAAACATCAAGCAACCTCAAGGTTGTACTTAAACAAAAAAAAAAAGATGTGCACGGTTAGAAATTTGTTTAGCTACATAAACTTAGAAGCAGGGCCTTTCGAATTCTGCAGCAAAATTTGTGTTAAGTTCTGTTGCAATTATGTGTACCTGCAGAATTCACCTTTGGCAGAAGAATTCCTGAGAACCTGAAAAAAAGAAACCCTACCTTAAGTGTGAGATTAAAAACTGGCTGAAAGGGAATCTTACACAATCTGCAAAATATTTTGTCTGCTAAATGGCTTAGTAAGCACTATTAAAACATGCCGTTTGCAAAACTCCAATAAGAAATAGCTGTTTCCCCTGATCTTGTATTAGAAGCACCAGCTTTGCTTTTCTTCTATGCAAAAACTTTCAGGAACTATTTGATGCTCCCTTCTCTATTTATTAAAGACGCAAATATGAGTTCTGTCCAAAGCTAAGGATACACCTCAGTGATAACAGCATATGCTTATTACCATACGGCCGTAAGTTCAAACACTACCACCAAAAAAAAAATCTATCTAAAGAACATTTTAGGGATGGAGATGGCTCATCGATTAAGGTGCTTGCCTATAAAGCATGATGATCTGAGTTTGATTCCCCAGTACCCACAGAAAAGCCAGATGCACCAAAATGGCACGTGTATCTGGAGTTCATTTGTAGCTGGAGGCCCTTGGGGTACCCATCCTGTCTTATTTCTCTCCTCTATCTTTCTCTCTGCCTGCAAATAAAGCAAAAAACTGCTTGCAGTGTGCCATGACTCTACTTTGGGCAGTTGGTCACAATCTGTGTGGTAATCATATATCCAAGAACAAAATACTTTACTTTACAACCATTTTAGAATGGTTTAAGAAATATAAGGTATTTTACCATGTTTAAATAAGATTATGGGGAATTTAAGTTATGTCATTTCTGTTTGAGCTGTTTACCCAAAGATTCACTGCTTATCAAAGTAAAAGACAGTAAGAAATTTAAGTGTAATAATAAATGGATCATTTTTAAACTGCTGAAAATAGCTCACTGGCCCTATAGCCAGCTATTTTTCAGAAGCCGGAGGTTAAAAATCAAATGGAAGCCGGGTGTTGTGGGGCACGCCTTTAATCCCAGCACTCGGGAGGCAGAGGTAGGAGGATTGCCGTGAGTTTAAGGCCGTCCTGAGACTACATAGTGAATTCCAGGTCAGCCTGGACTAGAGGGAGACCCTACCTCAAAACAAACAAACAAACAAAAATCAAATGGAAAAGTCGATTTTTTTTTGAGACAGGGTCTCATGTACCACAAGCTGTACTTGAACTCACAATACAGCCGAGGTTGGCCTCCAACTCCTGATCCTCTCCTGCTTCCACCTCCAAGTGGTAGAACTAGGTGCATCACCACTCCTTGGTTATGTAGTGCTGGGAATTAAACCCAGGGGTTCAAGCATAATAGGCAAGCACTCTACCATCTGAGCTGTATCCCCAGATCCAATTCTTTTACTTGGCAGAATTTCTTAGGTCCCTGAAGAGTAAGTTAACATAATAAACGATCTACAAAAGAGTGAATTTCTTATTTTTCAATATTAGATATTTTTTCACAGCTCAATATTACACTTTAAATGCAATGGGCTCTTCAAAAGACATCTAGTATCAATGCAGATCGGTCTTCCAGTGAGACAAAAAAATTACTCCGAAATTATCCCAAAGCAAAGATTACCCTGAAATACCAAACACCCGACACTTCTAAAAGCCTCACCGTCTTCCTGGAGATCTGCTCCTTCTGTGCCTTGGTGGAGGAGGCATCCGTCTTGGTGGAGTCCTTCTTCGAGGAGATGGCCGTCTTCTCGGGCTTGGCCGCCTTCTAGGTGAGTATGACCTGCGATAACCAATAGAATTAGGTCTTCAGTAACATTTTGTTCCAAACATTTTCTATGACTTTGAAATCACACAATTTTGTCTTGGAGGGACAACAGCATATACAACCTAAAACGTCTGCTGATCCTAAAGGCAGCCCTACATACCTTGATCGGGACCTATGGCGGCGTCTTGGTCTATTATGAGAAGGAGATCGAGAACGTGTTCGTGATCTTGATTTGGAACGTGACCGAGATCTTGGTCGGGTCTTTTCCTTTTCCTTCTTGGAATTCTTTTCTGGAGAAGGTTCTTTAAGCTCTGGTGCAGGTTCAGTCTTTGGAACTTTCAGGATGTCACTGAAAATAAAAGCTTATTTTTTTCCCCCTCTTCTCAAAAATCACAAGTCAACATAATGATACAGTGATATAGTTCTTTTGCTAAAGAATTTTGAAAATCTAACCCTACCTCGAAAAAACAAAAAACAAAAAAAAAGAATTTTTGAAAATCTATAGACTTCTCTGGACCACTGAGCAACAAACAATTCATAACTACATACTTTTTTTTATACATGTTCACATGCTGTATATGCAGAGGCCAGAGGAGAACTTTGAGTGTCCTCCCCTCTGTAGCTCATTCATGTTTCCTTGAGGCAGTCTCTCACTGATTGCACACCCAGACACATATTTTACAGGTGGTTGCAGGCTCCACTCAAGCCTTCATTTATGCTTTCATGGGAAGTGCTCTTGCCCCCCCAAACATTTCAAATAAATAAATAAATAAATAAATAAATAAATAAATAAATAAATAAATAAATAAATAAAGCACTTGACCAGAATGACCAAGGCCCTGTGTTCTACACCCCTAGGCTACAAACAGGACAGAGGAAAAAAAAACAAGCAAAGTTGTTAACAATATATGAGGGTGGGTTCAAGTTATAATGTATAAAACTTCTGAATAATACAAGTCACCCCTGCAACATTTCCTTATGTTGTATACAATTTCATTTCAACAAGCTAATTTTATAATTAAAATACACATGAAAAAAATCCAAAACTAAAAAAAAACTGCTTTTATACTGGTTGTATTTCTAGGTACCATCAGTAGCCTGAAAATTATGGTTTGTAAATCAATTTGTGTACATGCCTAGTAGATGTGGCCTCTTGTACTGAAGACTCTCTTAGTTTCACTGAAGATTCTGGGAGCTCTGGAGATTTTTCCTTCTTTTCTGGGGCAGGGGAAGGACTCCGGCTCTTGGTTCTGTGACGAGGAGATCGAGAATGACTGCGCTTTCTCTCTCTCCTGACAGGGGAAGACCGTCTTCTAGGGGAAGGAGATCTGGATTTGCGTCTAGGATGAAAGCAACGTTTTCAGATTTTTTAATAATGTGGGTTGCAAGAAGTCAAAGGGAGAAGCGAGGATTAATATCTCAAATTACCCACTGTTGTTTTATCTGAGCAGGTTCATATGGAAACATGATATCCCATTTCATGTACTTGACAGGGAAAGGCCAAGAGAAAACCAGAACAAGAAAACGAAAGATAGCCTCAAAAATGTGTCAGTTATAAGATAGCATTGACTTGAGACTCTAGACTTTGGCTTCTAATTATTCCCAACGATCAAAGACCAATTTCTCAAAGAAAAAAGATGCTTAATAGTAGTAATATTCTTTAACAACAAATAAGTCCTAACAAAATACAGGGCTAGATGCATTAGATGTAGAGAGCCCATACTAGTCAATCAGGTAGAAATCCACATGCCAGAGAAATAAATGGTGCAATTCAAATAGTATGTGTTTCAGAAAAGAAAAGCTCAATCTGCAAGATAGCATTTTAATTTTTTGGGGGGGTTCCCTTCTTAGTCCTAGTGTCCCTAACTTAAAAATTACTTTCCCTCTTATTTATAATAAGCAGTCTATCACTAGCTATTACCAGTACAATAGTTTATGCTTGGCCGGGCATGGTGGCGCATGCCTTTAATCCCAGCACTGGGTTGGCAGAGATAGGTGGATTGCTGTGAGTTTGAGGCCAGCCTGAGACTACATAGTGAATTCCAGGTCAGCCTGGACTAGAGTGAGACCCTACCTCGAAAAAACAAAGAAAAAAACAAAAACTTTATGCTCAATTCTAGAAACACTCTTCTGTAAGCAGGCTGTAGTATCCAGTACAAGCTAAAGAACAAAGAAATTACCTTCTTTTCTCTTTCCTAACTCCAGCAGATTCATTAAAGAAAAATTCTAAAAATCAAAAGCCTAATCAAATATAGAGGAAGCTGAATCATGGATTTTAAAATGTGAACCTAACATTAGTGTCATTGGAAGAGAGAACAGGACAAATACATGTTCTGAAGTTTAGGTTCAGTATGATCATCAAAGAAAAGCAGAACAAGGAATTAGGTTAAGAATTCTATGAAAAGTTGGGCGCGGTGGCACAAGCCTTTAATCCAAGCACTTGGGAGGCAGAGGTAGGATAGCCATGAGTTCAAGGCCACCCTGACAGTACATAGTGAATTCCAGGTCAGCCTGGTCTAAAGGGAGACCCTACCTCGAAAAACCAAAAAATTCTATGAATAACTAGTGAGTACAGATTTTAATGACAAAATGGAAAAAAAGAATGGGCAAAAAAAAAAATCAATTTTATATTATATTTAAACAAAGCAATATGCTTTGTGTGGTGCCTCACACCTATATCTCAGCACTCAGGAAGCTGAGCCTAGGAGGATCATCAAGTTTGAGGCTAGTCTGGAGTACATAGCGAGTTCTGGTTAGTTTGGACTAGAGTAAAACCCTGACTCAAAACAGCAAAATAAAAGCAGTATGTAAATCTAGATTTCCATTTAAGATGTAAGTAGCATCAAGATTTTAATGATAATCATTAATCATTTTTGTTAAATGACATGTCGAAAGCATATATATATATATATATATATATATATTATATATATATATATATATATGGAAACGCAAAGGGCTGGCCTCAAATTCACGCTCCCCCTTGCCCCAACCTAAGTATCTGGGTTTACAAGGATGTGTCACAATGCTGGGCAACACAAAACATCTCAAGCCCAGAGATAAGCAATGGCTGAGCCACAAAACTGTGCAATAGGACCACTTCCCCAAAATGCTGCTAGATTCCTCTAACAGTGCATATTTCTGCTCCAGAATTTTTTAAGGTCTGAAGTAACAATAAAATATTATGTATGTGCTTAGGCTGCGGGTGACTGAAAAAAATCAAGCTGGAAGTGAGCTGGAAACCCCCTCCCTGTTGACCAGCTGACAGAAAGCTGGTTATGGGGGAACCAAACAGGCTCGAACTGGAGGCCCAATTCATGGGAGGGAATACATGTCTGGTATTAAAGACCTAGACAAAAGCCTATGGCAGGGGAGGTCATGAGTCCTAGGGGAGCAATGCTAAATGCATATATTTTGCTCACCACACTACTTTGCAAGCACTTCTTAAAAATGTTTATACTCGCCGGACGTGGTGGTGCACGCCTTTAATCCCAGCACTCTGGAGGCAGAGGTAGGAGGATCACCATGAGTTCAAGGCCACCCTGAGACTACATAGTGAATTCCAGGTCAGCCTGGACTAGAGCGAGACCCTACCTTGAAACCCCCGCCCCCAAAAATGTTTATACTTAAGTCATTGCTATTCTCACTTTTGGTTAGAAAAGCTTCTTTTCAGATGAAGGTGACCACTTAGATAACTCAAAAGTTACTATAGTGCTGAGAAATGGTGACGGGAGAGTGTTCAGCACTAAGTCATCTTTATTACACCTTCTAAGGTTCAGGGACCACTGGAAAAGAGGTGGCAGAAAGAATGTAAGAGCCAAAGGAAGGGTAGGACTGCTTATAATGAATGCAATCTTCCAGACACAAAATGCCCTTGATATTCATGACTTCCCAGTGCCTGACATTACCTATACAAGACCATCATAATAGACAGGAGAAAAATAGATGACATCACAATAAGAGGCTAATTGGAAGAGAAAGGGGATTTGATAGAGGGTGGATCTGAGAGGGGAAGATTATTATAGGTTATTCTCTATAGTTATGAAAGCTATCAATAAAAAGTTTTTAAAAAAGTTGCATATGCACCAATCATACAATACCTTCTTGGGCTTCGAGACCTCTCCCTTTTTTCTCTATTGGTTTCTTTTTCTTCCTTATCCCTCTTATCCTTGTCTTCATCTTGTTTTTTCATAGAAGCCAATTTTTCCTGTTCAATCTGCAAGGTCAGGTTTTTCAAAGGATACATAGTTGATTGAGTATGTGAAGGCAAACATACAACCTGAAGACTACACACTGATGCTATAAACTATCATTTCAGCCTCAGCTTTTCAACAAAACTCTTCACACCAAAGACACATATTAAGACTGGTATCATGGCCACATGTTTACAAATAAATACCTAGTGAAAATTAATTTGAAAACCAAGCGCTGAACTACTGGTATATTGATATTTTCAAGCTTAGCTTTTGCACATTCATCTTACTTTTATGAGATCTTATTTATACTTTTCATACTATTGCTTTTCAAATTTATTTTAAAAGCCGGGCATAACTGCACACTCCTTTAATCCCTGCACTCAGGAGGCAGAGGTAGGAATGCCATGAGTTCGGGCCACCCTCAGACTGATAGTGCCTGGTCTTGAGCGAGAGCTTACCTTGAAAAACCAAAATTTGTTATTTATTTATTTGGGGGGGGGGGGCAGATAAGAGAGAATTGGCGCCACTGCAAATGAACTCCAGACACATGTACCACCTTGTGCATCTGGCTTTATGTGGGTACTGGGGAATCAAACTCAGGTCCTTCTACTTTGCAGGCAAAGGCCTTAACCGCTAAGCCACCCCCCTTTTTTTCCTCAAAATTTGTTTTTAGATGTACCCATGTTTTAAGAATTAAAACAACAACAACAACAACAACAAAACAATTATTGGCTTCTAGAAAAATAATCAACTAAACTTAATGTTTCATTTGGAGGGAGGCAAAGGTACCATAGCCAATCCTGATCGTGGGCAGAGCACATCAAACTTAAGAGATCTCAAAGGAAACAGTATAACACTCAAGGTAAATCAGCAATCAGCCTGGATACTGTTCTCTCAAGTAAGCATTACAGCCTAGCATAGTAATTCATGCCTTTAATCCCAGCACCCAGGAAGCAGAGATTGACTACCCTGAGACTACATAG
>PVHP010012455.1:35000-43219 GCA_004024765.1 Zapus hudsonius
ATTAGTACCTTCACTTCCAGCTGGTTGAATATAAACTCAATCACAACATCATCTTCAAATCCAAGGATTTCCGTTACTCGTTTTGTTATCCAAGGCTTTATGACCTCCAAATTTACCTTGCTCATGTCCACCTGTGAAACATGCAGGTGATTAAGTGGAATTCTACGACACTAAATGAAAGCACTGATTAAGTTTTGTCTAATAAATTTGTTAGATGAGGACATTTTATTTACATAATAAAGTGTGCTCACTCTTAGTTGTATTGCATGTTTGATGGCTAGAAAGAGACACATGCTCAATGTTCTTAGCATAAAGTTTACAGTATACCCCAAAGCCCTCAAAAATGTGTGATTTGCCAGACACACCTTTAATCCCAACACTTGGGAGGCAGAGGCAGGATTGCTGTGAGTTCAAAGCCAGTCTGGGCTAGAACGAAGCCCTACCTGGAAAAATAAAAAAGCAAAATAGTCTCATTGAGAATACCTTTTTTTCTAGACATTCTGCAAATTTCAGCTGCTTCAGTAGTTTCTTCTGTTTATTGCTGAACCGATTATCCTGTTCTGCACTTGTTCCCTGAGGAAGAGAAACACAGAGTTCAAAAGTTCAATTTTTTTGCCTGTTTTATAAGATGGTCTCTCCTCCTTTAACTCAGGCTGGCACCAAACTTGTAGCAACTCACCTGCTTCACACTACAGGTGGGAGCTAACACACCAGAAGTCAAAGTTAAATATACTAATTAAGCAAATAGAAAATACCAGAACTAATTTTCAGAGTTGAAAGATGTACACCTTCTTCTGACTGTAGCTAACATATTAAATATATTTTAAAATCATAAAATATATGTCCTTAGCAAATACACCATATAATACACAAAATAAAGCTAACACCATCCCCTTAATGTTAAGCTCCACTTATATCCTCTTCCACTTTTCTTTGGCTAGTACACATGTAAGGCTTTCTGTTTAAATGAAAACACACTAAAATACTTGAAGTTTTGTCTTCCGGAAATCAGGAGTATGCTTGCAAAATTATGGTGGGACTGTGTATGAGCACAGCAGAATGCAAAACACCCTACAACTATATTGATCTAGAGGTCAGCCTGGTACATAGCGTAACCTTGTCTCAAATGACCAAAAATGGGGGAGCTGGGAATGGAGTTCAGTTGGGAGAGAGGTGTGGTGGTGCACAGCCCTATAATCCCAGCAATCTTAGTGGAGGGAGAAAGACAGGGCTAAACCTCTACTTGCTCTTTTTGGGTGTGGGTGTGTGTCTCCAAGTAAAAACATAAATATTTCAAAAACCACAAACACACAAACTGTGTGGTGGTACATGCTTTTAATTCCACCACTGGGGAGAAATGTCATCAATTAGAGGATAACTTGGTTCAGAGAGAGTTCCAGGTCAGCCTGGTGAGAACCTTCTCTCTCTCTCTCTCTCTCTCTCTCTCTCTCTCTCTCTCTCTCTCTCTCTCTCTCTCTCTCTGTGTGTGTGTGTGTGTGTGTATCTGCTTAAAAATAAAATAAAAAGAACTTAAAAAAAATGCTGGGCATGATGGCATACACCTTTAATCCCAGCACTTAGGAGTAGAGGTAAGGTAGGAGGATCACCATGAATTCAAGACCAGTCTAAGAATAAATAGTGAATTCCAGGTCAGCCTGGGCTTGAGTGAGACTCTACCTCAAAAATAAAATAAAATATTCTAAATTCAAAATACTAGTGGTGGTATACTCCTGTGGACTTGGGGAAGGTGGCATGAGAATCAGGAGTTCAAGGTCATCAGTTACAGGAAAAGGGTCTCAAGAAGCCAAAGCTGGTGCTGGAGAGATGGATAAACGGTTAAAGCACTAGCCTATAAAGCTTAACAACCTTGGATTAATTCCCCAGTACCCACATAAAGCCAGATGCACAAAGTGGTGCATGCATGCATCTGGAGTTTGTTTGTAGTAGCCAGAGACCCCATGCACCCATCCCCCCTTTTGCTTGCAAATAAAACCCCAAAACTTTGGAGCTGGGGATGGTGGCACACTCCTGTAACCCTAGCACTTGGGAGGTGGAAGCAGGAGGATCAGGCGTTCAAGGCAGCTTGGCCAGTCTGGACTATATAATAAATTCCACATCAGCCTGGGCTAGCATACACAAAGTCCTAAATTAAGGCCCCACTACCTCAAAATAAGAATAAAACAAATGAGGAAAAAAATAAAAATTTTTGTTTGGGACGATAACCTACATCAGAGACAACTTAGCCATGTGTTCTTGAGGTTATTTCCTCATGCAAAAACAGGCATAATGAAGCACACAAAGATGGTGCTGTTCAGAGTTATAAGGCATGTCAATTATCCTGATCTGATTACCCATATATGTAAAATCACTACATGTCAATTAAAAAAATAGCTATTAAATAATTAAAATCCAGAAAAAGGGAAATGAAATAAATCTTCCTTACAGGATTGTCATATGCATACCAAAAAAAAAAAAAAATCCCAGAAGTTGGGATACATAGGTAGGAGAATCACCATGAGTTCCAGGCCAGCCTGGGACTACAGTGAGTGCTAGGCTAGAGGGACCCTACCTCAAAAAACCAAAAAAATGAAAAGAAGCTGGGTGTGGTGGCTCACACCTGTCTGTATTTCCAACATACAGAGATAGGAGGATTACTGTGAGATCAAAACCAGCTTGGTACTAGAGTGCCAGGTCAGCCTGGGCTGCAGAGACTCTACCTCAGAAAAAAAAAGAAATAAAAAAAATTACAGCAGGGCAAGGTGATGCATGCCTTTAATCCAAAAATTAAATAAATTTAAAAAGCCCCCCCAAAACCCTCCCAAGAAAAAAATAATTACCACAACACTAAAAAAATTCATTCATTCATCCATCCATCCATAAGCAGAGAGAGATAGGAGACAAAGAAAGGGTGCACCAGATGCATGGGGCACTTTGTACATGGGTACTGGGGAATTGAACTCGGTTTGTAAAGCTTTGCAGACAAGCTCCTTAACCACTTAGCCATCTCTCCAGTCCCCTTTTTGTTTTCACTTTCTCTCCCCCCTCCCTACCATAGGGTCTCCCCCTCTAGCCCAGGTTAACCTGCAACTCTCTCACATTGATCCTCCTACCTCTTCTCTGCTGGTATTGAAGACCTGCACCTCCACACCCAGCTGCTAGCTCCTACCTTTAAAAAATTGTAGACAGCATATTAAAAGTTGGGCTTTCAGTCTTGAAGCCATTTTCCAAAAGCAAACCTCATCTGAAAACTCAAATATTGCCACACCTCGCTTTATTCCATCTTTCCATAGCAAATACAGGACGAAAGTGAAAACAGGCTTTTTAACTGTTTCAAAACGTTCCTTTTGCCCACAAGAAATGAGTACTCACTACCAAATACTATGACGGAAATTACAAGGACGGCTCATGAGCAGTGTGAAAATTTGGCAAGTTCATCTGAAGCCATCATTCCAGCCTAAGTAACTCTGCTATTGTTTGCACAGTCATGAATAACTAGCTGAGTGCTTGAGGTCAAAAGCTTAGAATCACGTTGCAAACACCTAGTTTTGAGTATCAAGAGACTATTTTCGGGGAAGAGAGGAAAGGGAGGTGCAATGTCAGGCAAGCTGTCTACCTGATTTGGTCATCACATTGTATACATGTGTTGAAATGCCAGGCTTTATCCCAAAAATACGCATAATTACTCTGTCAACTTTGGAATATTAAACTATGAAAAAATACGGATCCAGGAAAAGTCATTGAAATTTACCTGACGGTTGTAAAATATCAAAAATGATATCCACCTTCTTCATGCTAGGCAAGCTCTCTACTACGAGCTCTTTACTAAAAGCCCTGGCCTCTTCTCATTTTTCCTTTAAAAACATGCAGAAACGGCAAACTACATGCTCCAGGGAGGGTAAAATAAAGAACCTGGATTGCAGAAAGTTGCACCCAGTCTCTACCGTGTCGAATCTGCAAGACCCTCGCCGCTGCCCCTCGACTTGGAATCCTACAAGTGTCCCTTCCCACCCACCGCAACCCGGAAGTCAACTTCCCGAGTGGAGAGACGGGTTCCCGCCTCCACGAGCCCCATCAACGACCGGAGCGTGGGCCCCGAGGCCCGGCCACAGCGAGGTCGCCCCGGGGCGTGGGGGAGGGGCAGGCGCCGGGCGGGAAGCGGCGTGGGCTCGCCCCGCCTCCACGCGCGCGTACTCGTTTCGTTGCGCCCGCGGCCCTCACAGAGCGGCCGAGTCCAACGTTCCAAGCAGCGGGCGACCTCGGGCCCTCGGCGGGGCGCCCGCGACCTCTGACCCCGCGCCGGCCGGGAGCGCAAGGCCCGCCGGGCGCCCGCGGCCGCCGCCCCCCCCCGACATTCAATAATAACGATGAGGTTCAGAAGCCGCTCAAGGCCCGCACCTCCCGGGGGCCGGTGACCCCGGGCTTCGCTCAGGCCACCCCGCCCCCACTAGGGACTTCCTCCCCGGGGCTCCGCCGGGCCTCAGGCCCGTGAGTCCCGCTAGCTGGGCAACGCGGTTCGGCTCCGGCCCATTCCCGCCGCCATTTTCCGGCTGTCGCCGCCGCCGCCGCCGCGGCGCAGGGGGACGATCCCGGGAGGAGACTGCGCACGGGCGCACCGGTTTCCGCCGCAGCGCGGAGCAGGGTAGCGCCCGCCGACCCCCAGGCTCCGCGGGCCGCCGTGGGGCCGGGCCCGACCTCCCTCCATCCCCCTCAGCCCGTCTGACAAGCCAGCCCCGCTCCTCCGAGCTACCCGCGCTCCGACTTACGCGGAAGAATCCCGCGTCCATCTTGCCGCCTCGCTCGGAGATCGCTCCCTGTCCCAGCGTGCACCGCGCCGCCGCGACGGAGGGCGGGACCCGCGGAGAGCCGCCGAGCGCCGCTGCGCCCGCCCACTCCGCGGCCGACACGAGGCCGCGCCTGCTCCCTCCACCCACAGTCCTCTGCGCGTGCGCACGAGGGGAGGCGGGCTCCCGCCGCCATCGGAGCCAATGGGGAAGAAGAGCTCGATCACCGCAGCCAATGGAAGCTGGAGACGGAGTCTTCCGCTCGCCCCACCCGACAAATCCTTTTGTGGCGCGTGAGCAGTCTAGTGCGCGCAACTTGGTACGACCCATCCGTCGACCCGTAGTGGAGGGAGGTCTCTTCTTGCTGGGGGCTCCATGGAGCCTTGGAGGCCTCGCCTGTCGTTGTAGAAGGGGAGATTTGTGTGGGTTTGATGAGGGTGACGGTTCCTGGGGTTCGTACGCATGAAATCTGCGGTCGCCATATGGAATAAGCCAGCAGCATCCGCTCGGCCCAGGACTGCGCCAGCCCGGAGCTCCCTGTCCAACCCCTCCCCCACCTACCCGAAGCCCCTCGCCGGCTCTTCCCAGCCCAGACCCCTCTCCTGGGCTTCTGCGGCCTCCTCCACGCCCACCCCGTGCTCCTGGCCCGGGGACCCGGGTTGGATTCCGCAGCACCCACGTAAAGCCAGGTGCAGAGTGGCCCACGTATCTGGACTCCCTTCGCCCATTCTGTCTCCCTCCCTCTCCTGCTGATGAATTTCACATTAAAATAATAACAAGGTGTGGCCACTCATCTGCCGGAAGTATCCAGGGGCCCAAGCCCCCACTCCTTGAACCTCCTGACCACCCCGCGGAAGAGGGGCCGTGCGTCCTCCTTGTCCCAGGGTCCCTTACCCCCTCCTCCCGCATAGTTTTTTGTCAGCGGGTTTTAATGTGTTACTGCCTCTCCTCTACCCTAGTCGGCTTTCTGTGCGTTTGTTCACTGATGTGTCCCAGGTAGGCACACAGAGCCCTAGTACACGGTACAGGCTCAACACTAGCCTGTAAAACAGAAGGACACGAGTTCAATTCCCCGTTACCCATGTAAAGCCAGATGCACAGGTGGTGCTTGTCCACTTGCAATGGCTGGAGGCACTGGCGCACCCATTCTCTCTCTCAAATTTTTTTTTTAAAAAAAGTTTGCTGAGTGAATAAAAGCTTTAATGAGAACAATGAGGGGAAGAGAGTGCCCTCCACTAAACAAGCCACCTGACCAGGGGGAGCCATTGGACTCCAGGGTTATTCTGGTTTCATCGGACCCTGTCCTTTTTGCTACCAATCCTATGAATGTTGTTTTCCTTTTTTTTTTTTTTTTTTTCGAGGTAGGGTCTCATTCTAGCCCAGGCTGACCTGGAATTCGCTATGTAGCCTCAGGGTGGCAGGAACTCACTGCGATCCTACCTCTGCCTCCCGAGTGCTGGGATTAAAGGCGTGCGCCACCACGCCCGGCTGTTGTTCTCCTTTTGATTCATCTCATTAACCTTATTCCCTTTTCCCTCACAAAAAAACCCTACCTTTCATATCCCAAGCCATTATCTCTCAAACACAGGTCTGCTCCAGGCTGATATTTTCAGCTCCCGATTACATATTCACTTGGATGCCTGTAATCAGTCTCAACATACCTCAGACAGAGTTCTTTCTCAAGCCATTTGCCCTCAACCTTTCATTTCTCATTCATTTTAGAAGTATATATTTTGGGCAGAGGTAGGAGGATCACTGTGAGTTCAAGTCCACCCTGAGACTATAGAGTGAATTCCAGGTCAGCCTGGGCTAGAGTGAGACCCTACCTCAAAAGCAAAACAAAAACACAGAGCTGGGTGTGGTGGCACACGCCTTTAATCCCAGCACTCGGGAGGCAGACCAGCACTCGGGAGGCAGAGGTAGGAGGATCACCGTGATTTCAAGGCCACCCTGAGACTACATAGTGAATTCCAGGTCAGCCTGGGCTAGAGGGAGACCCTACCTCGAAAAACAAAACAAACAAACAAACAAAAAAACACAACAAGGACTGATCCAGACGACCCATGGAGGAGGTTATCCAGTGGAGGGGGGAGGGGAGGGCAGTGGGGAATTGGGGATAACAACTCATTGTTTGCCCACTAAATGTTGTAACTCATTATGGACAATAAATTTTAAAAAAAATAAAATAAAATAAAACACAACAAAGAAATTATTTTGGAGGCAGAGGTAGGAGGATTGCTGTGAGTTGGAGGCCAGCCTGAGATACATAATGAATTCCAGGTCAGCCTGGGCTCAAAAAAACTAAACAAAAAAAGTGAAGGACTAGAAAGTAAAATATTAATATCTTGTGAACCTGGCAATTTCTAGCTCTCTTGGCCTCTTGGATTATTTTCTGAATCTTTGCACCAACCTATTAACCATTTTCCCTGCCTTCAGGGTTGATGTCTAAGTCTCTATCTAAATTTTCTAAGATGACTATCTTGATCCTGTCACTCCTGATTCAGTGGCTCTCTACTGTCCTCCACACAAAGCCCAGACTACTTATTGTAAAAACCCTTTGTAAATTGGCTACTCTCCCTTCTTCACATTAATGGTGGGCCAGTCCCCCTCCTCTTTAACCCCTACTTTTCCTTTTTGTAGTGTTGGAGGTGGAACTCAGAGCCTTGTACAGGCTAGGTAGGTGTCCTACCACTGAACCACACCTCCATACCTCCCTTTTTAAACTGTAGTTATACTGGACTCAGATACTAGTGTGATTAGAAACAGGCTAGGCTTGAAATAGTAGTTTCTTTGCCTGTACATCAATAATCCCACATGACTAAGAGGTAATTCAAATGTCACCTCTTCAGATAAGCCTTTCCTTTTCTTTCTTTCTTTTTTTTTCTTTTTGTTTTTTGTTTTTCAAGGTAGGGCCTCACTCTAGCCCAGGCTGACCTGGAATTCACTCTGTAGTCTCAGGCTGGCCTCGAACGCACGGCGATCCTCCTACCTCTGCCTCCCGAGTGCTGGGATTAAAGTCATGTGCCACCATGCCAGGCTTAAAATTATTAATTTATTTGCAAGAAGAGAGATAGAGAGAATGCCAGGGCCTCTTGTCATTTCAAATGAACTGTAGATGCATGCACCCCTTTGTGCTTTACGTGGGTAATCACCTTAACTGAGGAGCCATTTCTCCAGTCCTAAAACTTTTTCTTGACAATTTGCACACATGTACATCATATAATATTTACCACAATCCCCACCCATTACTTTCTTTTTTAAAAAATAACGTGTGTGAGGGCTGGAGAGATGGCTCAGCGGTTAAGGCACTTGCCTCCAGTGCCTAAGGCCCTGGGTTCAATTCTCCAGGACCCACATAAGCCAGACCCACAAGGTGGTGGCCCTGGTGTTCTCTCTCTCTCTCTCTCTCTCTCTCTCTCTCTCTCTCTCTCTCTCTCT
>PVHP010012456.1:0-25707 GCA_004024765.1 Zapus hudsonius
CTCTCTCTCTCTCTCTCTCTCTCTCTCTCTCTCTCTCTCTCTCTCTCTGCTTGAAAAATGAATAAATAAAATATTTATAAATAAATAAATAAATTTTTGCCAGGCATGGTGGCTCATGCCTTTTGTCCTAGTACTCAGGAGGCAGAGGCAGGTGTATCCCTGTGAGTTCTAGGCCAGCCCAAGACTACAAGAGTAAGTTCCAGGTCAGCCTTGGCAAGACACTACCTCAAAAATAAATAAATAAATAAAAATGAAGAACTTAAGAAAGAAAAAGAGAGGGCTGGAGAGATGGCTCTGGGTTCAATTCCCCAGGACCCACATAGAGAATGGTTGTTGGAGGGCCTCTTGCCTCTGCAGACCAACTCTAAATGCATGTGCCACTTTGTGCATCTGGCTTTATCTGGGTTCTGGAGAATCGATCCAGGCCAGGAGGATTTGCAAGCAAACTCCTGAGCTAACTCCCCAGTCCTCCCTGCATTTTTTGGAGAAAAGAGAAGCCAGACCTGGCAACTCTATTTCCAGCCCCCCCCTCCACCACCACCCAAGCTTCCACTTTCCGCTCCAGAGCCAGCTTCTGCTTTTTGTGCCTGTCACAATGGAAAGCTGCCCCCTTTGCAACAGATGAGCCCCAGCCTCCCTACCGTATTCTTCCAAATTCCAAAGGACTTGGATTTCCAGCTTAAGAAAACACCAAGGCATCTGCGCTGCCTAGCCGTAGCCCTGTCTCTCTCCATCCAAACTTCTTGATGGAAAATCTTCCACTTCCGTTCACTGCTTGACCCACACCAAGCCTGGCCCTCCCCCCCCCCCAGTCTAATGTTCTCCAGCCACTCCCGCCAGTCCTTCTCACGTCCTCCTCATTTGTCATCCAAGAGGGTTCAGTCTCCCTTTTGCAGCTGACTGCGTGGACTTCAGCCTCCTTCTGACCTGTACAAGTGCCCACTTGCATCCAAATTCCACCAGCCTTCCCTTAGGTCCTGGTGGCACACACCTTTGATCCCAGCACTTGGGAAGCAGAGGTAGGAGGATCACTGTGAGTTTGAGGCCACCCTGAGACTACATAGTGAATTCCAGGTCAGCCTGGGCTAGAGTGAGACCCAACCTCGAAAAACCAACCAACCAAACAAACAAACAAAAAATAACAAGGGCTGGAGAGATGGCTCAGCGGTTAAGGCACTTGCCTCCAGTGCCTAAGGCCCTGGGTTCAATTCCCCAGTACCCACATATGCCAGACCCACAAGGTGGTGGTCCTGGTGTACTCTCCCTCTCTCTTTCCTTCTCTCTCTCTCTATTTCTCTGCTTGAAAATAAATAAATAAAATATATAAAAAATTAACAACAACAACAAAAATTATATAAATAACAACAGAAAGATTGTAGCTCAGAGGGCAGACATGGGCCAAGGATGAAAACCAGGAGATCCAGCACAGGAAAAGCTTATTCAGGTGGGCAGCAATAAGATGCAGTGAGGTGGAGGCAGAGCCCAAGGATGTGGGAGACAGAGGAATAAGGATGGTTTTTGCATCTGGCTTGAGTGAGGTCGCCTAGAAGAAGTCAGAGACCGGAGAGATGGCTCAGCATTTAAGTGCTTGCTTGGAAAGCCTGAAGGCCCGGGTTCAATTCCCCAGTATCCATGTAAAGCCAGATGCACAAGGTGGTATATGTCTGGAATTCGTTCTGATGTGTCCATACACCTCTCTCTCCTTGCAAAAAAAAAAAAAAATTAAAAAGAAAAGAAGCCGGGCGTGGTGGCACACGCCTTTAATCCCAGCACTTGGGAGGCAGAGGTAGGAGGATCGCCATGAGTTCAAGGCCATCCTGAGACTACATAGTAAATTCCAGGTCAGCCTGGCCTACAGGAGACCCTTCTTCTTCGGGGAATGAAAAAAAGAAAGAAAAAGTCTGCAAGGGTGTGATGACACATGCCTTTAGTCCCAGCTGAGGCTGAGGTAGAAAGATTACTGAGCTCCAAGTAAGCCCAGGCTAGTGTGAGAGTCTGACTCACTTCACTTTTTGTTGAAAAAAAACAACAAAAAGAAAGGGCATGCAGAACGAGGAGGCTGTTTTTGACCTTGTTTGAAGTTGCCTTGGATCTCCCTGAGGAGGCAGGCACACGGGGACCCTTCCACGCTGATGTCATGCCCAGCCCTACGTAGAAATGATGGAGGGAGTGCACCAAGTGCCAGTCCTCCCACTCCTAAAATACTCATGAGAGGAATTTTAAAAAGTGCCATTGGCAAGTTCACAGACTCCACCTCAGCAGTGCTCATCAGTTATGGTCCCTGGACCAGCAGCACTGACCTCACCCAGAAGCTGGGATAAATGCAAATGCTAGTGGGCTATGGCTGCCGCTCACTCACAGAGGTCAAGTGAGCTGTTTGATTTTTTTTTTTTTTTTTTTTTTTGGTCTTTCAAGGTAGGGTCTCACTCTAGCCCAGGCTGGCCTGGAAATCACTATGTAGTCTCAGGGTGGCCTTGAACTCATGGTGATCCTCCTACCTCTGCTTCCTGAGTGCTGGGATTAAAGATGTGCTCCACCGCGCCTGGCTGGTAGAGTTGTTTGATTTTTTAAAAATATTTTTTTTTCTCTCTTTTTTTAATATTTTATTTATTCATTTTCAAGGAGAAAGAGAGAGAGAGAGAGAGAGAGAGAGAGAGAGAGAGAGAGAGAGCGAGCGCGCACATCAGGGCCACCACCTTGTGGGTCTGGCTTATGTGGGTCCTGGGGAATTGAACCCAGGGCCTTAGGCACTGGAGGCAAATGCCTTAACCGCTGAGCAATCTCTCCAGCCCTTAAAAATATTTTTATTTATTTGGAAGCAGAGAGAGAATGGGTGCACCAGGGCCTCCAGCCACTGTAAACTCACTCCAGATGCATGTGCCACTTTGGGCATCTGGCTTTACATGGGCACTAGGGAATTGGACCTAGGTCCTTACGATCTGGAGGCAAGCACCTTAACTGCTGAGCAAGTTTTTTTTCTTTTTCTTTTCTCTCTCTTTCTTTCTTTCTTTCTTTCTTTCTTTTTTCTGAAGTAGGGTTTCACTCTAGCCCAGGTTGACTTGGAATTCACTCTATGGCCAGGCTGGCCTTAAACTCACAGAAGTCCTCCTCCCTTGGCCCCCTGAGTGCTGGGATTACAGGTATGCACCACCACAAATGACTTATTTTTATTATCCTAAAGCAGGGTCCCATTCTAGCTCAGGCTAACCTGGACTCACTCTGTAGCCCAAGCTGGTCTTTGACTCAAGACAATCCTACTTCAGCCTCCCCAGTGGGTTCCTAGCACACCCAGTTTATGCTGTTTTTTTTTTTTTTTTTAATCGTGCTGGGAATCCAGCCAAAGCCTCCTATATGCTAATCACTGTCTATACCACTGACCTACAACCCCAGCTCAAAACCATCTGTTTTAACGAAGAATTCCAATTAACTCTGATGCTGGCTAAGGCTTGAAACTTCTGTTCTATATGTCCTCATTCTCTGGGTCATGTAGGTACGCGCGTGCCTGAAAAACTGATTTCTGGGGTCCATCTGGCTTCATAGAATCTAGTCTAGAAACAGCCAATGCTTCTCAGATGTCAGGAGCCTTGGCCACTGTAGTTCTAGGCACAGCCAGGCAGTGGCGCCAGCACATCAGGGTTTCAGTCGAGCCCTGAACTAGAGACCCCTTCCCCAAGGCATTCATCCTCCCACTGAGAACCTGAGCTCCAAGACCTGCTGCCCATGGGTATATCCTTCACCAGGGATATGGGCACTGAAGCTGGCACACTCAGATTTGGGGCCAACCTCCTATCACCCAGGGTTAGGAAAGTGAATTAGAGACCCTTTGATAAGAGGGAAATTAGGGGTGCCAGGCCTTTGGGACTTGGAAGTAGATAGTACAGATAGATAGTTCTGGTCCAATGAAGTCTGGCCACACCCTCCATTAATCCTCTGCCTATCATGCCCAGAATTATTCGTGGTCCCCTGTCATGGGTAGGGGCAGCCTGAGGTACCCCAGGACTCAGTCAGGGCTCTGGGTTAGGAGTCCGCATGGCCTGGAATCCCAGCAGACTGGGAGTGGAGACCCAAAGAGGGAGGATGCTTGGATGGAGCTCTTACCAGCTGCCAGCTTGCCGTTGCTTGGGTTGGGGGATCTGCGCCCCTACGTTGCTTTGTGGCCATGGAAGCCCAGGATCCTGATCAGAGGATGGGCCCTCACCTTGCTCCTGGCTCTGGATGCGGCTCAGCAGGGGGCTCCAGCAGCCTGGGTGAGCACTTTTTCAGCCCTGCTTCTGAGCCCACTTCCAAGAGCACCAAGGGCTGAGCAGAGCCCTGATCCCGGCAGTCCCCTGTATCCCTCATCTTGTCTACTGGAGAAGACTGAGACCTCAGATTCCATGTGGAGGCACCCCAGTCCAGATTGTTTAGACTTCGTGTACTCTGGCTTTTCTGCTCCAGGGATTGGCCTACACCCTTTGCATTTCTGGGGTCCACCCAACACCCACATGTTCTGAAGGACCACCCTCTCCCTCTTCCTCTTCCAGGACCCCAGATGTGGTACTGTCCTCTGAGGCTCTGCCTCTGCTCTCAGGAGGCTGGGACCAAGCCAGCTGTTTTTCCTGGGCAGCCAGCTGTTTTGCCCATCAGAAAGCAGTCCTGGCTCCTCTCTAAAGTCCTTGCTCAGCTGCAGCGTGGCAGCCCTACTGGGCTGGGGCCTGGGAGCAGTTAACTCCTCAGGCCCGGGAGGCCGCCCCTTCTGCCTACCAACCCCATTCCTTCCTGCTTTTCCCAGACCTGCAGAAGGCCAAGGATTGCCATCCTCAGCCCCTTCAACAACTGCCACTCCCTCCCCACAGAGCCTTGTCCTCAAGTGAACCCAGGTGAGGGCAGAAATACAAAGGGATAAATGTAACCCATCCCCATTCAGAACAATTATAATAATAGCTGTCCTTCACTGCCCTAAAAGCTCACAGGCATTGAGCTAAGTGCTTAACTGAGTCATCTAGCTTCATTTTCACAACTCTGTGGCATAGGATTTTTTTTTTCAAGGAGAAATATATTTTTAAATATTTTTCTTTATTTGTTGAGAGATAACTAGAGACAGTGGGCATGCCAGTACCTATTACTGCTGCATATGAATTCCTGGCACATGTGCCACACTGTGCATCCAGTTTTACGTGGGTACTGGGGAATTGGACCCAGGCCATCAGACATTGCAAGCAAGTGTCTTTAACCACTGAACCATCTCTTCAGCCCACACTTTTTTTTTTTTAACAAAAGAAAGCAGGAAAACAAGGTGAGAGGGCTGGAGATATGGCTCAGAGGTTAAGGCACTTGCCTCCAGTGCCTGAGGCCCCCGGTTCAATTCCCCAGGACCCACATAGGCCAGATCCACAAGGTGGTAGCCCTGGTGCTCTCTCTGTCTCTGTCTCTCTCTCATCATCATCATCATCATCTATCTCCTGTATCTCTCTGCTTGAAAATGAATAAATAAAATATTAAAAAAAAAAAAAACAAGGTGAGAGTAGTCACCTCCCCAAGCTTACCCCAAATTGGTTTGATACCAGGGTAGCCCTGGTGGCTCTGGAATTTCCCCTGATGTTTGTGAATATTTAAGATTTCCCTGAGCCTCCTGACCCGGTCGGTGCTCTTTCCTAGGTTTAGGCTTTAGGAGCCCGTCTGTGAAATGGGGAAACTGATGGATAGAGTTAACCATTCCACCAGCCCTGGATGCAGAGCCACCCGGGCACTGTGCCTTGACATCTTCCAAGTATTTATTAGCAGATTCCTCCTCCTGGTGGCTGCGGTTGACCTGGGCGAGGATCCCAGCTTCCTTGCCTCCTAGCTGCCTGGCTTGGGCCAAGTGACTACCTCTCAGGAGGAAAAGGGAGATGAGAATAATGGATCATCCCTTTTGATCATATAAGGAAGGGATTAGCCCTGGACCCAACACAGAGGACATAGTAGGAAATGTCACCTCTTTTTTTTTTTTTTTTTTTTTTTTTTTTTATTAGTTTTTCGAGGTAGGGTCTCACTCTAGTCCAGGCTGATCTGGAATTCACTATGTAGTCTCAGGGTGGCCTGAATTCACGGTAATCCTCCTACCTCTGCCTCCCGAGTGAGTGCTGGGATTAAAGGCATGCGCCACAAATGTCACCTCTTGACAGTGTGACTTTCGACCAAAGTGTGGAAGGGGCAGAGAAGCCCAGCCACTGTGGCTGCCTCCATGCTCAGTGCAGAGCTGGTGCATAGGAGGGCTCTGTTGTTAGTTGTGAATGCATGCGTGGTCCACATGGATAAAGCAGGGTGGGAGAGGACCACAACGTGTCAAAGATCATAGTCACCAGTTACCTGGTGGAGCTGGGCTTCTGCCCCCTGCTCTTATTCTTCTCTCCAGGTACTGGAATCTGGTCTGGAGAAAGGGCAAGGGGACAGGGACATTCCCAGGGCTGGGAGAGCCCAGAAGGTGACTTGGCTGAGGCTGGGTGGGAGCTCAGGGTCTGGGAACGACCCCTCAGGATGCAGTGACCCGTGCTCTCACCCTTTGTCTCCTCCTCCCTGCCCACCATGGGTCAGTTCCCTGGTCCCAGCCTAGACATCTGGAACTGGGGCAGACAAAGGGCTGCTGGAAGGGACAATAACCTTCTGTCCATTTTCAGATGCTGGGCTGGGTCTGGCCAGGGCTGGGGGCCGGAGCCCCGGCGAGGCGGTGCCAGGCCCCCCGTGGGCAGCGGACAATGTTGGCAGTGATGGAGAGGAGGCATTTCAAAGCGTTTTGTTCCCGCTGACCCCCTCCCCCCCACACCTCGCCCCAGCTCGGGGTGAGGCCCAGCCCCACCCCCAGCCACCCAGGCCTGGCTCTGGGCGTCTAGAGGACCGGCCACATTCTTGACCTCAGGGGAAAAGTTTAGACTCTCTATGCCCTGGGCAACAATAACAGTGTCACAGACCTGATTTAGGGGTAGCACTTACCATCACAAAACAGCAAACAAAGAGACTGAGAGCAGCCAGCCTCTGACTCTTCCACTAGCACCTCTCTTTCATTTCTCTCCTGGGTTCCGCCCAGGCAGACTGGGTGCCAGGCAGGCACTCTGGGCACATGTGGGAAGGACTTGAGGTGGGCAGGAGGTAGAAAGAGACAGGGGTCCAGCTAGTTTGAGAATCACTTCTACACTACTACCTGTTCCGTGACCCTGAGCAAGTCCTTCTGCACTCAGCCTCAGTTTCCTTCTCTGCCTTAAAGAAGTTAAACTACAAGGCTAGAAGCAGGAGCTCTGAACCTGTGACAAAAGGGATTCAGTAATGATGATGGCTGGGCCAACACCTGGAACACCTGGAGTACCAACTGCTCAGGAGGCTGAGGCATCCCTTGAGCAGAGAGACCCAGGGCAGTCTAGGCAAGATACTGAGACCTGTGTAAAATAAGGAAGCCTGATGTCAGTCGGGCATGGGCGTGGTCGCACACACCTTTAATCCCAGCACTGGGGAGGCCGAGGTAGGAGGACTGCTGAGTCTGAGGTCACCTTGAGACTACAGAGTGAATTCCAGGTCAGCCTGGCCTACCTCAAAAAGCTAAACAACAGAAAAAAAAAAAAAAGTGCTGGTTGAGAGAAGTGTTTACCACCCCATTCTAGACACTGCATAGATCCAGGCACTCCTAGCCTTCATCCCCTTCACGCAATCTGTATATAATTAATTCCACTTTATAGTTGAGAAACTGAGGCTTAGAGAAGTTCAGTTGCTTGCCTAGGGCCACACTGGAAAGCCAGGCC
Organism: Zapus hudsonius; assembly: GCA_004024765.1. Lineage (NCBI taxonomy): Eukaryota > Metazoa > Chordata > Mammalia > Rodentia > Dipodidae > Zapus > Zapus hudsonius. Next base: position 7,752 of record PVHP010012456.1, read on the forward strand.
TCAAGGCCATGCAGTGTTGCTCCTGACTACTCCAGCAGCAAAGAGAGAAGGCAGCTGGCCACTGGTGAGCTGGGGTGGAAGGGGCTCCCCTCCCAGCAGAAGGCTATGAATAAATAAATGTCTTATTATCCCCATGGGGAATTCCACCCTCAGAGCAGGTGCCTTTAAAAACTGGATTGATTCTTGTGTATGAGCAGAGATTGGCCTGGCTGGACACCCAGATGCAGGGGACTGGACACAATGACCCCCAGTGATGAGTAGGAATTAGAGGCAATACAAAGGTTGTTTAAGGGCTTAGGACTGGGGAGCCAGGCTGTGGGTTTGAATCCTACCCCTGACTTTTCCCAGCTGTGATTCCATAAACAAGTGCCTTCAATTCTGTGCTCATCTTCCCATCTATAAAAACACAAATCCACCTTATATGAGCGCAATGCCCACTCAGTGAGCTCCAGTCAAGGCCTCAGAACAGAGTCTGGCTCAGTGAGGTCTGTTTCTACGTGGCACAGTCCTCCCAACCCAGCCACTTCCCATGAGCCAGCACACCTCGTCTCACACTGAGCACCACTGGGATACTGTGGCATGCCACTCACTTTGCTTTCCAGGAAGTGGCTGGGCTTTATGATATGAAAAGCTATGGTTAGACACCAAGAGCAAGGGGGTCCCTATTTGGGGGGAGTCAGAGGAGACTGGCTACCCTGATGCCCAGCAGAGGTTGCTTCTAGGCTTGGCATATTGCCTAGAGCAGAGACAAAAAAGAGAAGCCTGAGGTGCTGACCAAACTCTATCCATTTTCCTACTCCAACTGGCCTCTTAAATCCAAAGGGACTGAACTGTGTATGTGGAGGGGAAGGAGAGAGTTGGTCAGGGTGGTGACCACAGCTCTATGAGAGCTAAGGGGGGCTGGCTGGATCAGACGGATTAGCTGTTTACCCAGATGGAGTTCCCTTCTGAGCTCATTCTACAAGTTTTTTAACTATTTATTTTATTATTTTGAGACAGGGTATAATGTAGCCAAGTTTAGCCTCAAACTCCTAATTAATCCTCCTGCCTCTACCTCTCAAGTGCTGGGTTTATAGACATGCACCACCATCCTGGACTAGTCTTAGTATCTGAAGTGTTAATACAGCCACTGTGATCTCTGCCAGTCTAATAAAAAAATTAAAAAAAAAAAAAGGCGAATTTGGGGGCTGGACAGATGAATCAGCAGTTAAAGGCAAAACCTGACAGTCTGAGTTCGATTCCCCAGTATCTACATAAAGCCAGATGCATAAAGTCTGGAGTTCATTTGCAATGGTAGGAGGCTCTGGTGCACCCATACTTACTTCCTCTATCTGCCTCTTTTCTTTCTGTCTCTCTTTCTCTGGAATAAATAAAAATATTAAAAAATTTAAAAGAAGTGAATTTGGGGACCATGACAACCCATGTTTGTGCCCAAGAGTTTGAGGCCAGCCTGGGCAACATGGTGAGATCCTGTCTCTCACACACACATAAAGGGGTCCTACCACCCAGACTCCAGACCCTCCTTCCTTCATTCCCAGACTTCATCTCCAGTTTCTCCAACCACTGTCCCTTTGACTCCTCTGCCCAAACCACCACTGCACCCACTAGCCACAGTGATTAAGACCATCCAAACACAAAATACCATGAATCTTGGAGACTCATGGAGTTTGTGAGGATCCTAAGGCACCTACCAAGGACAGCCCCCCTCTCCCTGCCTGGCTGAGGGACCAGAGGAACTCACCGGGCAGAACATGTTGGGGTCCCCTCGGCACAGGAGGCAGATGGCACTGCTGGGTGTCTCGGGTACACACCAGCTTAGGTCCTGATGCCAAGAAGGGGTGGCCAGGCAGCCCTTCCCAGGTCCAGATTTTCCTGGCACCTCTGGGCAGGAAGGGCACTAGCTGGGGGGTTGGATGGAAGGATGAGGAAAGATGGAAGAAAAGTGTCTCCCAAAAGGCTTGTCCCCAACTCTCTAGGCACTCATCCCACTCTCTAGGCACTGTGGGCCAGGGGTCCAGGGAGCCAGGGGTCCTTAGGAGCTGGAAGAGGCTGATTAGGAAGCTGAGCTGACCAGACCTCTGCCCTCCCCCCACCAAAGGCCACTGGGGCCCTCACTGAGGTGTTTGCTTTTCCTGTCTCCACACAGGCTCCTTTCAGAGTGGCCCATCCCACCCCAGGCCAGCAGCCAGAGAGCCAGGGCACCAGGGGGTGAGATCACTGCCCAACCTCCTTCCTTTCACCCCTCCTGCCATCCTCACAGAGAGAACACCATGAAACCTGCAACCACATGGGCTTCCCAGCTTCAGGGAACTGTGGTTGAGGGGAGCACTCCAAAGGAGAAGAGAAAAAGAGAGAGTTGAGGAAAGGGTGGGGAAGAGGGAAGGGTGGCGGGAAGACTGGTGAGAGATGAGTCTTTTCGGAAGCCGGGCTTGGTGGTACTTGGTGGTGAAGGTCTTTAATCCCAGCAGAGGTAGGAGGACTGCTGTGAGTTTGAAGCCACCCTGAGACTACATAGTGAATTCCAGGTCAGCCTGGACTAGAGCAAGACCCTAACTCAAAAAACCAAGGGGGTAAAAAAAGAGTACTTTTAGAAGCCAGGCATCTCAGGAGGCAGAGTTAGGAGGATCACTGTGAGTTCAAGGCCAACCTGGGACTTGTAAGTCTGGTCTACAGTGTAAGTCTGGTCTAGAGTGAGACCATATCTGGAAAAGACAAACAACAACCAAAAAAAAAGAGTCCTTTTGGGAGGAGGCCTCAGGCCTAAGGGGTAGAGGGCTGGTCTAGAGCCTCCCTGCCCAGCTCTTTGCACAGACAGCAATGCTGAGATGCCCACCTGAAAGCCAGCCTGGGACAGGGGCCCAGAACAGTTGTGACCTGGTCTGAGGCCAGGGAAAGGAGGGTGAAAAGTTTCCCCCAAGTCAGAAGGCCATGGGGAGACATCACAGGAGGTCTCCCTCTGCTCTCTCTGACTGTCACATTGGTACATAAAGAGGGTAGAAAGGTCAGATGTGGCTTTTCAGGCCCGTGGGAAAAACTCTGCCCATTTCCCTAATCCATATTTATTGGTGTGAGACACTGGGGTGGGAGGAAGCCCCTGCCCCCACCCACTGCCCCAGCCAGGCCAGGTTAGCACTAATAGGCTCCATGTCACCCAAATTCTACTCTTTGTGTCCAGATTGGCTCCAGAGTCCTCCCCTTCCCCTACACCCTCCCCCCAGCTCTCCTTGGGGTTGCCAAGCAACTATGGAAGGGTAGCTGAGATATTTTCTTTATTACAAGACAACATCGTGGCCCTAGGAGGGGGTAGAGGGGTGCTAGGGGATTAGGGTGTCCTGTGCTTTGGGGAGACCACACTATGCTCAAATGCTCTAGGCATGGGCAAGAGGGAGACAGGACCCCAGGGCCCAAATGAAGGGAGAGGACAGAACAGTGGTGAAGGTGGAGGAGTGGGAGGGGTGCACAGACACCCACCCTGTCTACACAGTACAAAACAAGGTGCTGCCAAGAGACCCCAGGCTCAAATCCTTCTTGTTACCACCAGCTGTCATCTGCATTGTCCTTTCCCTTCTATGGTGTATTATCTCATTTAATCCTAGCAGAAATACCAGGAAATGAACACTGCCCTTGACTAGTTAGAAAACTGAGATTCAGAGATCTGACCTCACAGGTAAGGCAGAGGTGGGATTTCTGCCTGGGCCCCAAATCCTGTTTCAAATAGTAGCTTTATTATTATTATTATTAATTTTTGATTTTTCGAGGTAGGGTCTTGCTCTAGTCCAGGCTGACCTGGAATTCACTATGTAGTCTCAGGGTGGCCTCAAACTCATGGTGATCCTCCTACCTCTGTCTCCCGAGTGAGTGCTGGGATTAAAGGTGTGTGCCACCACGCCCGGCTATTTTTTTTTTTTCTTTTTGGTTTTTCGAGGTAGGGTCTCACTCTAGCCCATGCTGATCTGGAATTCACTATGTAGTCCCAGGCTGGCCTCGAACTCTCAGTGATCCTCCTACCTCTGCCTCCTGAATGCTGGGATTAAAGGCTTGCACCACCATGCCTGGCCTTAAAAACAATTTTTTAAAAATATGTTTATTTATTTGAGAGTGAGAGAGAGAAAGAGGCAGACAGAATGAGAGAGAGAGAGAAAGAATAGTTACACCAGAGCCTCTAGCATCTGCAAACTTACTCCAGGCACATGGGCCACCTTGTGCATTTGGTTTTATGTGGGTACTGGGGAATCAAACATGGGTCCTTCTGCTTTGCAGGCAAATGCCTTAACCACTAAGCCATCTCTCCAGCCCAAATAGTAGCTTTATTGAGCTGTAACTTAACACATCTTGCAATTTTCTCACTGAAAGTGTATGATTCAAGTGTGCAGTATGTTCCAAGTCATATACCTAAAATTATCATCTATTTTACATATACATCACTCTGAAAAGAAACACCTCAGTGGTAGAATTCTTACCTAGCATGCACAAGACCCTAGGGTCAATCCTTAGAACCACCAAAACAAAACAAATGAAAAAAAAAGCAAAACAAACAAACAAAAACACAGCACAATAAAACAAAAATGGCTGAATGGTTCAATTGTTCAATTCGCTTCCTGTGCAAGTATGAGGTCCTGAATTCTAATCTCCAGAAGCCATGTAAACAGTGGGGCATGGCCACACATCTGTAACCCCAGGCCTATGGGGAGCAGAGACAGGAGAATCACTGGAGCTCACCAACAGCAAGCTTTGGAATCAGTAAGAGACCCTGAGTGATGGAGAGGGACACTGAATGTTTTCCAGCTGCCTCAGGTAAATGCATGGAGTGCCACATCAGCACAAACACGTGCCTCTACCATACACACCACACATGCTATGCACAGGACAAAAAATAGCATAGACATTAAAAGAACTTGCCTGCAAAGCCTGATGTCCTAGATTTAATTCCCCAATACCCACGAAAAGCCAGATACACAAAGTGGCATATGCATCTGGAGTTTGTTTGCAGCGGCAGGAGGCCTGGATGCACCCATACACACATGCACACACACACACACACTCTCTCTCTCTCAAATAAATAATATACACACACATCAATCAGGTGTGGTAGCTCATACCTATAATCCCAGCACTTAAGAGGCTGAGGTAGCCCAGCAGAGGTAGGAGGAGGAACATGAGTTCAAGGCCAGCCTGGGACTACAGAGTGAGTTCCAGGTAAGCCTGGGCTAAAGTGTGACCTTACCTCAAAACAAACAAAGAGGCCAAGGTAGGAGGTCTGTGTTTGAGACCATATGGGAACACTGACTGCTCTTCCACGCCACAGAGCTCTTTACAAAGAAGTGCCCAGGGCTACACAGTGAGTACCAGTAAGACTCTTCCCCCTATTCCAGGCTGCAAGATCAGGTCACAGTGAAAGCTGGATTGACAGGAACACCAGACACAAGACTGCAGAGTTGGAAATTTCCAGCACAGAACTGAGGTCTGACAACCCTGGGAGGGACCACCACAGCTGCTCCCTGGACCCTCTGTTACGCTCTACATCCTGGGCTTGCCTCGGAGGTGCTGGTGTGATGGAGGACACTCTTCAGCCCTTCAATGCTCCTTCCACATTCCTTGCCTTGGTTCATGTTATTTATTTGCAAGCTGAGAGAAAAAACAGACAGAGAAAGAGATAATGGGCACACCAGGGCCTCCAGCAAATAAACTCAGATGCATGTGCCATTATGTGCATCTGGCTTTACGTGGGTACAAGGAAACAGCCTAAGTTGTTAGGCTTTGCAGGCAAGTGCCTTAACCACTGAGCCATCTCTCCAGTACCGTATTTTTTTTGTTGTTGTTGTTCTTTAATTTTACGTACAGACACACACACACACCAGATACCAGTGTCTCCTGCCACGGCAAATGATTACCCAATTGGCTTTATGTGGGTGGCTAGGCAGTTGAGCCATCTCCCCATTTTGTTAATTCTTTTTCTTCTTATTTTTTGATATTTTTGAGTTAGGGTCTCACTCTAGTCTGGGCTGACCTGTAACTAACTCACTCTGTAGTCCCAGGCTGGCCTCAAACTCACAGTGATCCTCCTACTCTTCCTCGATCGAGTGCTGGGATTAAAGGACTATACCACCACACCCAGCCCCATTCTGTCACTTTATCCATATTTTCCTCAATTGTCCCAAGATCTTTTTGTAAGTCCATCTATTCGTCCACTCATTCATTTGATTACATTAATAAAGCATTCATTCATGCATTTATCCATCACTCATTCAACAGATGTTTACTGAGTATGTCCTTTGTGCAGGACAATGTTTGATGAAATCCTTGGTTAAATGCCCATCCTGAAAAAAAAAAAATGCCCATCCTGGTAGGAAGGAAGGGCATGCTGATGAGTGTGGATGACTCTGCTATCCTGTTTTTGTTTTTGTTTTTTTTTCCCTCAAGGTAGGGTCTCGCTCTAGCCCAGGATGACCTGGAATTCACTGTGTAGTCTCAGGCTGGCCTGGAACTCATGGTGATCCTCCTACCTCTGCCTCCCAAGTGCAAGACCCTGCCTTGAAAAACCAAAAAAAAAAAAAAAAAAAGGTAAATCTTCACTTGTGGGGCCCCTTACAAGACCCCCAATGCGTTTAGAATAAAATCCTTTGGAGTCCTACAGGGTTGACCTCAGCTTTATTTGGAACTTCCTCTTGGAATTTGCCAGGATGTTTTCTGCTTGCTTGCTCTGGAGTGGGTGGTAACTCCACTCTGCCATCTTCAAATCTAATCCTCCCTCCACCCTCTTGGAGATGCTTACTCTCTCTGATCTGCCTCAACTATACTGTGTATCTCCTCTGGGGACACCTGTCCTTGGGAGGGCCTATGAATAGCACACAGCAGGTATCCTGTAAATGCTCCTTGAGTAGGGGCAGGATTCTTCCTGGCTCCGTATTCATTGAGGGGGAGGACAAGACTTCTTTGCCTAGAATTTATGGAAGCACAGCACAGTGGTAGAGAGCTTGCCCAGTATGCTTCAGGCCCTGGGTTTCCTTCCTGCACCACAAACAACAAAATAATCCTGCTGAGACGGAGGGGAGGGAATGGGACGGGGACAGGAAGGTGGGAAAGGTCCTCTTCCTTAAACACCACTAGGGGCCAGCCCAGAACTCTCCACACCTGCAGTCCCTTGTCCAATGAAGGGTTAACACAGGCTACAGCAAAGCTGTAGAGGAATTAGAATCTATACAGTGTCTCCTGGAAACTGCTGTTGAGTGTATTTATTCATGGCCCCTATACATCTGCTAAGGAAAGTCTGGGAAAACAGTTTGCTGTGGGTCAGACAACCCTAGGTGTTTCTAACTCTGCCTACATTCCCTCCTTAGCTGGTTGCTAGCCACCAATCAATCTCTTTTTTAAAATGGGCCTGATAACAGGACCTACTTCCCAGTGTTGTGAGGAGTCAACAAGCAACTGTCTTCAGTAAACTACTCACTCACTCTTTTTTTTTTTTTGGTTTTTCGAGATAGGGTCTCACTCTAGTCCAGGCTGACCTGGAATTCACTCTGTAGTCTCAGGGTGGCCTCAAACTCACGGTGATCCTCCTACCTCTGCCTCCCGAGTGCTGGGATTAAAGGCGTGCGCCACCACGCCCGGCTCACTCATTTTTTTGAAGTGGTATTTAAAAATATTTATTTTTATTTGAAAGAAAGTGTATGGGCACTCCAGGACCTCCTGTCACTGCAAATAAACTCCAGATGTATGCACCACTTTATACATCTGGCTTATGTGGGTACTGGAGAATGGAAGCTGGTCCATCAGGCTTGGCAAGCAAATGCCTTTAACCGCTGAGCCATCTCTCCAGCCCTAAAGTGGTATTTTGCTATGTTGCCCAGGCTGGTCTGTGATCCTCTTGCTTCAAGTTGATGATACAGGCACGTAGTGCTGGGCACATATGACACTCACTGTCATCAGGGGCACTGTCATCACCCCAGGGGCTGAGATTTAGCTGACAGGGCTCTCCATAAAACCCAGAAGCTGTATTTTACCAACCTTTGTAAGAAACTCTAAGAAATGCAGCTTATTTTCAAGTCATAGGCCATGCATGCAAGCACCCACATGCATTTATTGATTGGTTGGGGACACTGCTGGGCTCCAGAGGAACGAGGATCCTTAGGACCCACTTCCTGTGCTGGTGTTGGTGAGGAAAAATCAGAAGACATCACAATTTGGCCCGGCATGTGGCAGAGCTGCCCAGACATTGTGAGGATGAACAGGAAAGCATTTTAGGGAGGGCAGCAGGATGTGCAAGGGTAGACAGGATGCTCAATGCACTCTGGGATGGATGGAAAGCACAGTGAATAAAGGCTGAATACTTTCTCCCCCTCTAGGGTGTGATGCTCATTGAGGTAACCAGGCTGAGCCCTGGGGGTAAGAATCTGAGCAGTATTCACCCAGTAGACTAAACCTTTGTGCCAGACCTGACCAGGGTGGGAGTGGAAACAGGGATTTATCCGACCTTTCCAAAGAGCTCCCGCTCCCTGGATGGGTGAGTTATCAAAGGAAGAAACAAGCATTTATAGATTCCACACCCTCTCACACCCATCTACTCCCCAATCCCTGCTTCGAGGTCTCCAAGAGATTGCTGGAGCCTGGGAACCAAGCCCTTGTCCTTGGTGGGGGAGGGGGGCAGCCTCCAGATCCCTCTTGGGGGTGTGGTCTATGGAGATGGCATCCTCCTTCCCTATCCTTCAGTTTAGCACTCTGAGGGGGTATGACCCTCTGCCCTCCAGATTGCTCCCCTTACCATTCAGAGAGCCCCTGGGTAGGAACTTAAGGAAGGAGGACTCAAGCGACCACAGATTTACTTATAGCTGGAAGACAGAAGTTGGGCCTTAAAAGATTCTGGGGTCCCTTGGGCACTGTTGGGGAGCTCAACCAAGGCCAGAGGCCTGAGTTAGGTCCATAGGATACGGGGCCGAGATGTGGGTGCCTGGCCCAGTTGGGAGGGGGGCCACTAGCAAAGGGGTCAGACCGAGGCAGCAGGCGGGGCATGGGGAGTGGAGGGTGCAGAATGGGGGTGGGAGGGTGTAGGGTCCGGCTGGAGCAGGGGGGGAGGCCCCCAGGGAGGGGCATGCTATGTCTTTAAGAGCTGCCTGAGCGCAGGTTGCAGCTGCCTGGCCAGCCCGAGAGACAGCGGAGATTCATTACCCGCCGACACAATGACCATTGATGGCCCCGTGGCGTTATTCAAATCCAGTACCAATTGCAGCCGAGCCCCTTTCTCCGCGCCAGGCCCGTATTGTTGGAGCGGCCCACTAAAAGCCCGCCCCGGCCTCGAGCCTCCAGAGGCGCCCGCTTGGGTTCAACCCTGCGCCTCGCCGGCTCCCAGTCCGGCTCCCCGGGCGCTGCAGGTGACCCGGCGGCACATTCCAGCGCTCCTCGCCGCCGGGGCCACCGCCACCAGCGCCCTGGCCGCGACTCAGCCACAAGGAAGCGGAGAGCGCCCCAGCCGGTGCGTGCGTGCGCGGGACTGGGCGGGGGCGGGGGCCCCGGGAGTCCAGCAGCCGGGACCCCGGGCTCGGAACGCCGCCCGGCCTCGGGCCCCAGCTTTCTGGGTCTTAGAGAGCCCAGCCCGGGGGCGGGGAGAGGAGAGTCGGGGTTCCCCGGGCCTGACAGGAGATTCCTCCAACCTGGGGCGACTGGGAGACCCAAGAAGGGCTACTCTAGGGCCACGATAGCAGAAAACGCGCCAGGGGCAATGGGGATGCCCATGCAGGGCTGGTCCACCTTACCGCGCGATGGGTGCGACTGCTGAGCTCCAGCGAGGTATCCCGACGCGCAGCTCTGGAGGTCTCCCCGGTGCGGCGGCGCGCGGCGCGGCGCTTTTAAGGAACCCCGCAGGAGACGGGGCCACGAACTCAGGGGCTTCGCCACTGATTGTCCAAACGCAATTCTTGTACGAGTCTGCGGCCAACCGAGAATTGTGGCTGGACATCTGTGGCTGAGCTCCGGGAGCACCAGGGGTGGGAGCCGCAGAAACGGAGCTCAGCGCGCGGCGTGGGCGAGACCCCAGGGGCGGCGACTGGCTGGTACCCAGGCTGAGTCGGCGCGCGAAGAAGGGTCCCTGCCACCAGCGCCACCATCCTCATCTTCATTCCTTCTTCTATGCGGGTGACCTGTCCCGACTGATGAGGTCTTCCAGTCCATCGCACCGGTTTCCCCTTTCAAAATTTCGGTCGGAACGAAGCCGGCACACAGCGGGGGACCCGAATGTGGTCCGCGCAGCTCACCGTCGGCCGGTGACACAGGAAGTCGGGAGTGAAAGCAGATGCCAGCAGAATGTGTTCGCTAACTTGTTTTGAATTTGTTCTATCCTGTCCCCCGACCAGTACCCCTCAAACATAAATCCTAAATCAACCCCTAAATTCCAAACCAACCAACCCCTCCCACAAGCTCCGGTGACGGACCGATGGGCAGAGTCTTCTCCGACCGACCGCTGCCAGAAACTGAAGCTCAGGAATGATGCGCTCCAGCCGGGTAATACTCGGCTTTGGAAATAGAACTTGGACAAATGAATCCTTTTCATTAAAGAAAAGATCTTTGGAGATAGCTGGGCTTATTTGTTTATTTCCTCAAAAGCAGGGGTCAGAAGTTGCTGGGGGGAGGGGGCTGTTGGGAGCTGATGGGCTGAGTCACCTGCCTCTCTGATCACTTTCGCTAGGGGATAAAACTGATTTGAAATGGAAGAGTGCCTTGGCCCTGGCCAATTTCCACAGTGACATTGGCATGCCCGTGGTGGGGAGAGCCCTATTCTCTCAGCGTGTCCTCCTTGACTTCTCAGCATGAACGGGGATATGGCGGGGACAGGCAAGTCTTGCATCTACACTGCCCCCTCACCCATCCCTTGCAGGCATCCTGTCTCAGGAGTCAGGGCCATTCCTGCAGCTCAGGCAGTGGAGGGAGGAAAGGACCTTCAGGTTCTGAGAACTAGGACAAGCTGATCCTCTATAAGGAAGGGCCATTACAAGTCCTTAACTCCAGCATCTAGCCAGCACCTGGACCCAAAACTGGCTTTAGTCTGTTATCTATCAGGTTCCTACCAGTGACCCCAACATGGCCGCTGCCAGCCACACAAGCTCAAAGGACTTGCTCTGCAGCTCACCAGCCAGGGGTTATTTGTCCTCTAAAAGGATGATGTGTGTTCTCTGCTCCTCAATATTGCCCAACACTATTAGGCATTTTCATCTCCACAGGGTGGGCAATTCCATGTTATTCAAAGAAAGTGGGACTCAGCCACCCTCCTTCTAGGTTCTGAGGCTGCTAATTGTGGCTGACAGAACAAAGCCAAGCCTTAGACTGGTAGAGTTGTTTTGGGACCCTGACTGGTCAGCATGAATCTGTACTTCTTATTCTAGATGACCCCAAAGGACCACCCCTCAGGTGAAGGTCCTAGGCTAATGATGGAGAGATTATGTCAGGATCCATGGGACTGGCAGGATACGGGATATTACTGGTATCTAAGGATGAAACTTCAAGCAACACTAGTAAGCAATATAGTCTTTTATTTGTCCAAAGGCCAGCTGTTGTAGGCATGACTCCCCAGACTTCCAGAAGAGATGGAGGGGGTCATAGCACTGTCTACCAGGTGCTGCCTGCCCCCACCCTGCTTCCTGCAGGAAGTGGGGAGTCTACATTTATGGTGACAAATATCTCCCCAGTTTTCAGATACTATACATAATCAGCTATAGATGAGTGAGTAGACCAGACATACTAGCCCTCTACCCCTGGGTTGCTACTGGCCAGTGCAAGGTTAGGCTCCTTTTTCCCTTCTCCACTCCCAGCAGAAGGAGCTGTAGACAGCCTATGGAGAAGTCTCAGGAGTCCATCTGGTGGCCTGTGTGTGTGGGAAGGCCAGCCAGGGTCAAGGGCTGGGAATGAGGGGAGCAGGAGGAGGGGTGTGGCTGGGATAGCAGCTGCTGGATAGAGGGGAGGGAGTCAGCACTGAATAGGGGACCCCAGCTGGGGTATCATAATGACATCAGTGGGGGACAGGCAAAGCTCTCTGCTGTCCAGATGAGGAAACTGAGGCAGACACTCTTGTAATCTTTGCAAGGGACGGGCCCTCATCAGTTATTCCAGTCCATTCATCTTCCTCATTAAGATGGTCCAGGTGCTGGAGTGCCTTGCTGGTGGTCACTTAGTAAGACACAGAAGTCGAAGGCAGCTGGGTTACCTGGGCATAGAGCCACCTCAACTCCTGACATACCACAGGAACTCCCTCCCCAAACTCAGCTGTTGAGAAGAGCACTGGGCTCAGGCACCTGCCCTCCCTACCCTGAGTGCTCACGTGCCCTGCCCAGAAAGGCTCATTTTTAGCACCTGGCCTCTTTTCCCTGCCAGGAGGGAGCTCAGAGGATATAGCAGGGAAGGAGGCAGCCAAAGGGGACAGGAGACCTGGAAGGAAGCAGGACCCAGGGGAATGTGTTTTGTTCTGTTTTCTCCTCACAAGGGTAAGTGGGCTGGGAGAGAAGCCCTCAGCCTCCATGCAGTGTGGAGATGAAGAGAATGCTGTCCTGGTCCTGCAACTGGTAGTCCAGCTCGCCCTGGGCAGGAGAGAGGGACAAGAGGCATAAGGTTCAGGTCCAGGTTCTCCACAAGGAGAGGAAGGGGAAAGGTGGCTGCTTTGGGAAAGACAGGCTTCACCAGAAAAATGGGAACCCTACACATTAACTCTCAAGTCTCCACTTTTCCAACAGTCATTCACTAATCACTTAGGGTGGGGGACTAGAGTGTGTCATTTTGGGATCCAGAGTGGGACAGAGATTACCCAGCCACCCTATGTAGGCTGATGAGAGGCCCAGGGTTTTCCACCTGAAGCAAGGAGGGCAGGAGCTGGGGAGGGTGGTGTCCCTGGAGGTACTGACCAGCAGTTCCCAGTCCGAATCGTTAATCAGCACCAGGATTCCTGGCCGCCTGTGGGAAAGAGGGTGTAGTGAGGAGCAGAGAGTGGAAGGCAAAAGGCTCAGTCTTTGGGACACAGGTGTGGAGAGAGCCCTTCCTTCAGAGGTCTCACAGGAAGTCTGCATATAGGAGCCTGAGGGAAAATGGGTGGGAAGGCCAGCCCCACCACCCGACCATAGGCAAGTCATTTTACTTCTCTGAGCATCAGCCTTTTCCATTTGGAAATGGGGCCATTTATAAGGCCTGCACCATAAGGTCTGCTCATGCAGGATTTGCTCACCACCCTTTCTGTCTCAGTAAGCAGCAGAAGCTTATTACTTTTCCAGGGTCTAATCTTATTCCTCTGAGCTCTGAAAAGGAAGGACTAGTTATCAACCTCAAGCATGCCCATCCTGAAGAGAAGGCTAACTGGAATCTTCCTTCTGGGCCAGGAGTAGCACCTGAATGCTAGAGTGTCCTGCTTGTCTCCTGCTGGCAGTGGCTCAGGGAGTGCTGCTGTCCTTGCAGATGGCTTCCAGGACTACAGGCTGGATGGCAGTCTTAGCCCCTGGGGCTGGTGTGGGGGGACCTTTGCAAGGCATGTGAAGGAGCCCCCAGCTGTGCTGCCTACCTCTTTCATAGGATGTCAACTCTATTTAGAAGTGGCTTCTTGGCACATGATACTGGACCATGGCTAAGAGGTTGGGCTAGGCTGGGTTGAGATAGATAGGGAAGCTTTGGGCTTCTATATGGTGTCCTCAAGGAGAAGGTGAATATATTTTTTGTGTGCATATGTATGCTCAGTCAATGACTCCCTGGAATCAAGGGCCTGTGCTGCCCTACATAGTGTATCTATTGGCCACATATAACTATTGAAATTACACTGAAATAAATTGAATTTTTTGTTTTGAGGCAGGGTCTCACTCCAGCCCAGGCTGACCCGGAATTCATGATTATAGTTCTACTTCAGCCTCTAGAGAACTGGATTAGAGGTGTAACTACCATACCCAGCCTTGTTTGTTTTTTTAGGATCTTGCTGCTGGAGGGAGAGATGTCTCAGCAGTTAAAGGCACTTGAGGGTCTATTAAGGCAGCCTAGGCTGGCCTCAAACTCCTAAGTGTTGTTGTTACAGGCATATCCCACCATATCAAGGTTTTGTTGTTTGTGGTTTTTTGTTTTTATTTTTTTGAGGTAGGGTCTCACTCTAGCCCAGGCTGACCTGGAATTCACTCTGTAGTCTCAGGGTGGCCTTGAACTCACGGTGATCCTACCTCTGCCTCGCGAGTGCTGGGATTAAAGGCGTGCACCACCATGCCCGGTTTATTAACCTCTTGATTACTAGGATTACAGGTGTGTACCACCACCACACCCAGCTAAAATGGAATATTTAGTTCCTTAGTCACACTGGTTACACTGAAAGGGCTCAACTAGCCCCAAGTGTCAGCAGCTACCATACTAGACAACACAGATACAGAACACTGCCATCATCCAAGAAAGTTCCATGGGACACCTGATCCTACATAGTCAGGGATGAGAGGGACTTTGGGCAGCATGATTTTCTTAGTATTTCCCATACAGAGAAAGTAATTAAGACCTAGAGAAGCAAAGTAACTTGCTTAAGGTTGCGCCTCAAGTCTGTGGCAACCAGGAATATAATCCAAGTTAATGGAGAAATTCATTAGGCTGCTTTCATTTGGAATCTTAAGAATTCCCACCAGTCCAGTGTGGTAACAAGAAAACAAGTTCTTTCCTCAGAGGAGTCAGACAAAATGGGGGATCAGAGGAGGATGCTACATTCAGAACCTAAGGACATTCTTTCTTCCCTCTACCCTTCTCAGGGAAGGGAGGTAGGGGACTCACACACTGTCTCCCTGGATAAACAGCTCTGGCCGCTCCTTCAGCAAATTCTTCTTGATCCAGACAAGGAGGTTCCGTATGTCCCCTAGAGAAGAAGGCACAAAACAAAGTTTGTTAAAGCTAAGTGATTCCTAGCTCCAAGGAAGTAAACATGGGCTCTAAACATGGGCTCACAGGGCTTCTTAGAGCAGGCTGTAAATGGCCCATGAACTTGGATTTTCCCAAGATGGGGAAATGAATTAGGAGAGGCCAGTGACCTGCCAGAGAGATCAATGTGGCCCCTGGCACTGATGAAGGCTTTACCCATAGCAAGGGACCTAGTGCACACAGTGGTAAGGACTGTCACATCTAAAGGTCTAGAAGACGGAGCTAGTCTGATGCTACTTCAACAAGGCTACTGAGAGGGCACCAAAGAGCCACTTCTACCTTTATCTCTCTTGCCAGTCCAGCTGGGGAGGCCTCAGCTTGGCTCTTGGAGGGGGTCTGCATATATTTCTCTTTGTGAGAGAAGAAAAACAATTGGTGAGCCGATAACATCAGTTAATTTCCTCTAGCAGAGGGAGAAGGCTCCTTCCAACCAGAGACACTGACAAATCACTGCTCCACTACTCCCCCCTTGTAGAACCCTGTGAGTTGGGGGTGGCCACCTTGGAAAGGCAAGAGGATCAGCATTGAAAAGGGACTCTCCTGCTCAGCTAAGCACCAAGAGCTGCCTCCTTGTAGGTTGGGGTTCTGGACAGCCACTAGTCTCTGTACACCATGTGGAGGCTCAGAGATAGCTGTCCCCAAGGTTACCTCTCCTTTCCAGGAGTAGGGGAGCCAAGCCACACTAGCACACTGCTATTGATCTAAATCGATTTACTTCCTGGTGCCCAGGGTCTCCACTATCTACTCCTTAATCAGATTGTTCTCCTGAGGCTGCTGGAGGTGCTGCTTGCCAAGAGGACTGAAGAACAAGGATCCCAGGTTCCTTTAAGAAGCCACATCCAGGGCTGTCCTGAGTCAGGGTCTGAGAAGGATCTGCTGTCCAGACCTGCACCTGAGACAAAGCTCAGGGCTAGGCTGAAGCTGGGTGAGGGTGGGGTCTGAGCCATCCTGCCAAAGCCCAGAGTCCTAGAATGAAGTTATAAGTTTCACTGTGCTCCCATTGTGTTCTGGGCTGTGGAACACACAAGTAGGTTCAGCCTTGGGCAGAATTTGAAGACACTCCCATAGCCTGCATGCCACCCTTCCAGGGAGTGAGAAAGTATAGCTTAGATGAACTAGTCATCTCTGCCAGCAGAGTACAGGGCTACAAAGTATCCATAGACTGAGACTGCCACCTTCCAGTCTGAATTCTTCCCTTAACAAAGCAGACTGGACAGAGGGAAATACTGTACCCTATTAGCTGCAGGCCACTTGAACTCCTTTTGGGCTCCTCCCCAAGGCCCAGGTTCCAGAGGCATCCCCTTGGCCCTGAAATCCCTTGGCTTCCATCTTGGCACTGTCTGGTATGCCGCCAGCCCATACATCTTGTGGCCGCTCGATAGAGCCACTGGGGTTTGACACATCCATCAGCCAGTGTAGACAGGCAGGGCTGTGCCTGTGTGTAGAGAGGCATTGAGAGGGGCTGGGCAGAGCCTGAACCAGCACCCACAGACTACAGTTCCACAGCCCTGGCTGGCTGATTCAGAATCATACTCAGCTGGGCAATAGCACAAGGGCCCTCCAAAATGAAGGTGATTCTGCTTCATTCTAGACAGGTTTTGGAATGGGGGAAGGGTTAGTGGTCATGTTGGGGTCATCCACGTGATGGTACCATCATGGAATCCCAGGGGAGTGGGCTGGGGGATGAGTCTGCTGCCCAGTGCTGGCTCATTTATCATGATGCTCCTATTTGCTGAGGTCACTCCCTCCCTCTTCTGCTCGCCCCCCACTCCAAGCCTGCCCACATTTTTGATAGCCTGTTACCATGGTGAGGCTACTGCATCACCACCCGTATTGTTCCCCATGCCTGGATTTGGGGGTGGGGAAGAGGTGGAACTCATGGTTCCCTTTGCAGGCTACAAGGGCCACTAGGCCTGGCCTGAAACACACCCCCGGGGACATCTTGCTTGGCTTGTTGAAGCCCAGACAATATGCAAATAGGCTCCAAGCCAGATGGTCGGCTTCCAAAGGAGCCCAGGGGAGGAGGAAGGGTTAAGCAGAGTCAGGGACTGGTGCTTAGGGGTGGTTCTGGGATAGATGGGGGCTGGGGAAATCTCACTTTCACCTTCTCACTGCATCTTCCTGCTTTCCTACTTCTACTGAGGGTGGTCTACCCTGTAGGGCACCACACAACCATTCACAAGACAAATACTTACTGAGCAACTACTCTGTGCCAGGTGCTAAGGTGATGATGGTGAGCAAGATGGAAGAGGGCAGCAGGGGAGTCAGATGTCACTCAATTAGTTGTGATAAATGCTACCTCCTTTGTTTGGGATCAGGAAAGGCCTTTCCAAGAGTGTTAACATTGAAGCTTTGGCCTAAAGGGTGAATGGAGGGGGGTCAGGTAGGGGAGCATTCTGGACAGAAGGAAGAACATATGGGAAGACCTGAGGCAGGAGGGAACTGGCAGGTTCAAGGCAGCAAAAGAGAGATGGCAGGAAATCAGTATGAGAGGCCTGGGGGAGAGGTGGCTCCTAGTGAGGATGATCTCTCCTTGGGAACCCTAGCAGTACTAAGTATGTGCTCCCTGGGCCCCACGTTCCCGTTTCTGTCCTGCAACATCAAGCAACATTGGGAGCAAATACTCCTACTGTCCTCCCCAGAGTAAAGTCCAAGGGGGGCTCAGGGAGACTGCCTGCACAACTCCATCCCAAGAGGCCTGCTGAACATGTAGACACTTGGCCAATGGAGAGGGAGGAGAATAGATGAAGAGCATGGAAGGTGGAGTTGGACAATCTTGATTTTTTTGTTTTGTTTTGAGACAAGGTCACATTTAGTTCAGACCAACTTGCTATGTAGCTGAATACAACCTTGAACTCCTGATCCTCCTGCTTCTACTTCCCAAGTGCAAGTGCTAGGATTACAGGTATACATCACTTGGCCAGTCTTGGTTTTGAATTGGACCATATCACCTCTTAATTATAGAAAAGAAAGCTCAGGTGCAAATACGATGGTCCACATATAGCTATTGCACTGTGCTGGCCTATCACTGGATCCTGGGGAAGAAACGGTCTCAGTA
>PVHP010012456.1:25807-43054 GCA_004024765.1 Zapus hudsonius
AGAGAGAGAGAGAGAGAGAGAGAGAGAGAGAGAGAGAGAGAGAGAGAGAGAGAGAGAATATGAATGAGTGCACCAGGGACTCCAGACAAACTCAGATGCATGCAACTACTTTGTGCATCTGGCATTATGTGGGTACTGAGAAAAAAACCTGGGTTGTTAGGGCTTTGCAGGCAAATGCCTTAACTGCTGAGCCATCTCTCCAGCCCTGCTCTACCTATCTTAATGGCAAGAGAGGCATACCACTAATCAGGCTTTACGCACGATCCAGTATCTGCTCATCAGAAGCCAGAAGGGAACAGAAGAAATAGGAAAGAGGTATGGGGTCCCAGACTAATCTTTATTTTTTCAAAGTAGGGTCTCAATCTAGCCCAGGCTGACCTGGAATTCACTATGTAGTCTCAGGGTAGCCTTGAACTCATGGCAATCCTCCTACCTCTGCCTTCTGAGTGCTGGGACTAATGGCAGGTACTACCATGCCCAGCTGCTGCTCCCCCCCCAAGATGGCATCAAGGTCCTGAGCTCAGGCAATCCTGCCCCAGCCTCCCAAGTAGCTAAGGATACAGCTACATGCTGCTATTCTCACCCATCATCTTCCTATTTTAGGTATTCATATCTGTAAGATGCCAGTGGTTGGCTAATGTTCTTTGGGCAATCCACATGGATGGCATCACATTCTGAGGCTGTAGGTGCTGATGACCAAGCACACACTTAGCATCAGGGAGAGAAATGGCACCCTAATAATGCAAGGTTTCTAGTGCAAGAGGTCCTGGGACCTGGCCTGCCCACCTGAGGAGAGTAAGTGAGGGGAGCTGCTGCTCTGTGGTGGAATAGTTAATTCAGACTTTAGAAACAGAAGGACCTACACTGTGGGCTAGATGGCTTTTGATAGGAAGTCATCTCACTTCTGACAAATAGACAAATGAGGATAATAATCCACGCTCCAAAGAGTTGCTATGAGAATAAGACATAATGTAGCAGAAGGCCATCAGTGGCAAGCACACACTCAACAGATGGGCACTGTAAGATGTGTGCTCAAGTGACCTGATTCCTCATCTTCTGGGCTGCCAGAACCCTGTCCTAAAGGTGGCTGTGCAGAGACCCCATGTCATTCCCATCTGAGAGTACACTTATGAAAGCTATGACCAGCCTATAATGTGGTGGTTAAAGCATGTAATCCCAGCATTTGAGAGATAGAGTTATGAGGATTAAGAGTTCAAGGTCATCCTCCACTACACAGCAAGTTGGAGATCAATCTGGGCTACATGAGACCCTGTCTCAAACAAAAAAGAAAGGGGGGGGGGTGGAGAGATGGCTTAGCAGTTAAGATATTTGCTTACAAAGCAGAAGAATCCAAGTTCAACTCCCCAGTACCCACATAAAGCCAGATGCACAAGGCCGCACATGTGTCTGGAGTTTGCAGTGGCTGGAGGCCCTGGTGCCCCCATTTTCTCTGTGTGTTTCTATCTTCCTCTATCTCTCTCACATTCTTTCTCAAATAAATAAATAATTTTAAAGGGCTAGAGAGACAGCTCAGCGGTTAAGGCACTTGCCTCCAGTGCCTAAGGCCCCAGGTTCAATTCCCCAGTCCCTATATAAGCCAGACCCATAAGGTGGTGGCCCTGGCTCTCTCTTTCTCTCTATCTCTCTCTGCTTGAAAATGAATAAATAAAATATTAGGAAGGAAGGAAGGGAGGGAGGGAGGGAGGGAGGGAGGGAGAGAGGGAGGAAGGGAGGGAGAGAGAGCGGTTAAGGTACTTGCAGGACCATGCCAACAAATGTTTTCCCTCATCCTCACCTGGGCCCTTGAGATTTAAGTATCAAGGGTCCCCTAAATCTCTTCAGTAGGCTAAACTGTCCCATACCCATCAAGTACACCAGCTTCCAAAGCAGAATTCTTCTGGGATCCTACCCTAGGTCCAGTTGAAAGGGAGAAGAAAGAGCAGGCATGGGGGAATGAAAGAGAAGAGGGGTGGAGGGAACTTCAGAGGCTCCATTTACAAGTGAATGGGGGTAAGAATGGAGCAGTTTGTGGGCTAAACTGGCCTCAGAAGGAGGTTTACAGATGTGTGAGGGGACGCTCCTCATTGTTTAATTAAGCAGAAAGTGGATCTTTTCAAAAGCAATTTTGCACAGGGACTGGGAGGGGTAGGGGGGAAAGAAGGGAGGTAGAGAAGGGATCAGCAAACAGGCCCAGAGAGCAGAGAAAGGAACAGCTGGCCCCAGAGAGGCTGTGAAATGCATGCTAAGCAGTTTAAAGCGCCCAGGAACTGCTGCTCAGCTCGCGCCCTCCCTCATAGCTTCCCTTTAATGTGACTGGAGCAGAAGCAGGAGGAGCAGCAGGAGGAGGAGGATGGTGATGGTGATGGTGCTGCTGAGGAAGCTTGCAAGGAAAGGTGAGGGGTGAGGAAGCAGTTGTCTAGGGCTGAAGGATCCTTAAGCTGTAAAAGCCAAAATGGCTAAAGCTGGAGGACCTAACCAATCTCTGCTCACCACCCTGCTGAAACACACAATCTGTCATTATTAGCTCTGTGCACCCTACTCCACACAAGTGTATGTACTTAGATTTAGAAGCAGCTTTTTTCCCCAAAATGGAGATGCCAAACAGATGAAAAAGCTCAACAAAGCACAGAACCAGCCCGCATCCCATTCTACAGGGCAGAGAAGCCTGCAGCCATCACCAATGTGCAATAGAGCATTGTCAGGGACCCTCTTGCTGTCTCACCCCTTTGCTCTCACTCATCCTCTTCTACATGGGCTGGGTTAGGAGCTCTTCCCTGGATCCCCTTGTTTGTGAGACTTGTCATCACAGTCCATAAACTTTATTGAGAACATTGTATGGGGCACTAATAAGAGTACTGCCTGGAGCTTGTGGTTTTTTGTTTTTAAATACTTATTTGGGAGAGAATAGGTGCACCTGCGTTCGCTGCAAACTCCAGATGCATGTGCCACTTGTGCATGTGGTTTTATATGAGTGCTGGAGAACTGAACCCAGGTTTTGCAAGCAATGGCCTTTGGCCACTGAGCCATCTCTCCAGCCCTAGAAGCCTGTTTTTTTTTTTTTTAAACATAGGGTCTTGCTATGTAACTCAGACTAGCTTTGAACTCACATTTTCTGCCTCCTCCTCCTGAAATTACACGCATGTATCACCACCACACCTGGTGCAAATCCATAATATTATGGAAGGTGCTATTTCAGCTGGAGTCTCCAGGACCTGCTTGGCCTAGTGGCATCCCCTGGACTGGAAAGGCTCTCAGAAGATGGATTTAGGCACAAGTTTGGGGAGAGTAAGACTCCCAGCAGCATTCTGTTGGATTCACATATTCCAGGATAGAGCAGCTGTATGGCTATTGTGGGAATTTCTGACTTTGAGATCAGGCATACAGAGAAAACAGGAGTAGAGACTCAGCCAAGGGCCAAAGACTGAGTTACAGAGACATCTTGCCTTCCCTCTTCAGACTCCCTTCTATCTTAGAGGAAAAGGTCCCGCCCTACCTTTTCCCTTTGCTTTGGTGACAGAAACTTGGGTCCCAAAGTGCATGTGGTGGCTCACACCTTTAATCCCAGCACTCAGGAGGTTGAGGTAGGAGAATCATTGTATATTTGAGCCAGCCTGGACTAGAGTGATACTCTGCCTCAAAAAAACAAAAAGCCGGGCGTGGTGGTGCACGCCTTTAATCCCAGCACTTGGGAGGCAGAGGTAGGAGGATCACCATGAGTTCGAGGCCAGTCTGAGACTACAGAATGAATTCTAAGTCACCCTGGGCTAGAGTGAGACCCTACCTCAAAAAACTAAAAACAAACAAACAGACAGACAAAAAAAGGTCACAAAGCCATAAGGCCATAATACCACAAGGCCAGGTGTGGTGGTGGCACACAACTTTAATCCCAGCTCTCAGGAGACAGGAATAGGAGGATCACTGAGAGTTTGAGGCCACCCTGAGACTACACAGTAAATTCCAGGTCAGCTTGGACTAGAGCAAGACCCTACCTCAAAAAAACAAAACCAGCAGGGCATGGTGGCACATGCCTTTAATCCCAGCACTCGGGAGGCAGAGGTAGGAGGATTGCCATGAGTTCAAGGCCACCCTGAGACTACATAGTGAATTCCAGGTCAGCCTGGACTAGAGGGAGGGCCTATCAGGAACCCCCCCCCAAAAAAAAAACAGGGCTCAGTGATTAAATGCACTTGCTTGTAAAGGCTGGCACCCAAGGTTCAATTCCCCAGTATCTACATTAAAGTCAGATGCACAAACTGGGTCATACATCATGCATCTGGAGCTTGTAGTGGCAGGAGGCCCTGGCATGCCCATACATTTTTACTTTCTCTCTCATAAATTAATTAAAATGAACAAATACAGAAACCCAAAGCCTGAGCAAGGAATAGTGGCTTACATTTGATATCCCAGCACTTGAAAGGTTGAGGCAGGATGATTGCCACAAGTTTGAGGCCAGCCTGAGATACAGAGTGAGATCTTGTCTTAATCAATTAATGAAAATAATGACAGTGACACCCTAGGAATTAGTGAAGTGATAGGTAAAGATTTATCTACCACTCCTCAGGCAACGTGTGTCCATCAGGACCCTGGTCTTCCTTCAGTCTTTGTCCTTTGTCATTTACACCTTGGGGGGCTTCACCAAAATAGTCCTCTGCTCAGTACCTGAAGATTATTGGGCTGACTTCTCATCCTTCAAGTCTTCTCCTCAACCTCCACTTCTTCTTCATATATATATATATATATATATATATATATATATATATATATATATATATATATATATATATACATGAACACACACACACTCCAGATGCATGCACCACTTTGTGCACTTGGCTTTATGTAGGCATTGGGCTCGGGCCCTTAGGTTTTGCAGAACACCTTAACTGTTGAGAGCCATCTCTCCAACCCAAACCTCCCCTTCTTAAAGGGCTCTTCCCTGGCATTCTCATTCCCAGAGCAACTATTTGAATAGTATGAGAGGGTAGGCATGTAATCCCAATACTTGGGAAGCTGAGTCAGGAAAATTGCAAATTTAAAGCTTGCTTGGACTACACAGTGAGACCCTGTCGTTTTTTGGGGGGGATTTTTCGAGGTAGGGTCTCACTCTAGCCCAGGCTGACCTGGAATTCACTATGTAGTCTCAGGGTGGCCTTGAACTCATGGTGATCCTCCTACCTCTGCCTCCCGAGTGCTGGGATTAAAGGCGTGCACCACCACGCCCGGCTCCCTGTCGTTTTTTTTTTTTTTTCTCCCCAAGGTAGGGTCTCACTCTAGCCCAGGCCAACCGACCTGGATTTCACTATGTAGTCTCAGGATAGCCTCAAATTTGCGGCAATTCTCCTACCTCTGCAACCGGAGTGCTGGGATTAAAGGCAAATGACACCATGTCCAGCAAAATTTTTTTGTTTTGTTTTTCGAGGTAGGTGAGGTAGGGTCTCTCTGTAGCCCAGGCTGACCTGGAATTCACTATGTAGTCTCAGGGTGGCCTTGAACTCACAGCAATTCTACCTCTGCCTCCTGAGTGCTGGGATTAATGGCATGCACCACCACGAGCTGGCTGAATTTTTAATTTTCTAAAAGGAAGAAAAAAAAATCCAGGACCACCCTGAGACTACATACTGAATTCCCAAGACAGACAGAAGCCGGGCATGGTGGTGCATGCCTTTAACCCCAGCACTGGGGAGGCAGAGATAGGAGGATCACCATGAGTTCAAGGCCACCCTGAGACTACATACTGAATTCCAGGTCATCCTGGGCTAGAGTAAGACCCTACCTCAAAAAGACCTCCCCAAAAAAAGAAGGCTGGAGAGATGTCTCAGCAGTTAAGGCGCAGGCAAAGCAGAAAGGCTAGGAGTTCAATTCCCCAGTACCCATGTAAAGCCAGATGCACAAGGTGGTGCATGTGTCTGGAGTTCATTTGTAGCAGTGAGAAGCCTTGGTATGCCCATTCTCTCTCCCTTCTCTATCTGCTCCTTTCTCACTCATTCTTAAATAAATAAAATATTTTAAAAAAACAAACAGGCATGGTGGTACATACCTTTAATCCCAGCACTCAGGAGGCAGAGGTAGGAGGATCGCCATGAGTTCCAGACCACCCTAAGACTTCATAGTGAATTCCAGGTCAGTCTGGGCTATAGTGAGACCCTACCTCGAAAAACCCCAAAACACTCATTTATTCTCATGTCAGTCACTAGTTTGTAATGAAGAGGATGCATTCACTTATTTTCTTGTTTATTGCCTGGATTCACTTCTGTCACATAAATTCATCAGGGGAAGACCACTGAGGGAAAGACCACTGATCTGTTTTGTTCACCATCAAGGATGTACTCAGAACATACTGCCAACTTCATGAACAAATGAAGTGCTTAACTACTCTACCTGGCACCTGCTGTGTATTCAGAGAATGAATAAGGGCTGCAGCTGTGAAAACTTGCATTTTTTTTTAACATTTTATTTATTTATTTGAGAGAGAGAGACAGAGAGAGAGAGAGACAGAGAAACAGAGAGAATAGGAGCGCCAGGGCTTCCAGCCACTGCAAATGAATTCCAGATGCATGCACCCTCTAGTGCATCTGGCTTTATGTGGGCACTGGGGAATGGAACTCGTGTCCTTCTGCATTGCAGGCAAACGCCTTAACAGCTAAGCCATCTCTTCAGCCCGCTTGCATTTTTTTTTTTTTTTGGTTTTTCGAGGTAGGGTCTCGCTCTAGTCCAGGCTGACCTGGAATTCACTATGTAGTCTCAGGGTGGCCTTGAACTCATGGCAATCCTCCTACCTCTGCCTCCCGAGTGCTGGGATTAAAGGCGTGCGCCATCACGCCCGGCTTTCACTTGCATTTTTTTAAACTTGTAGATTTTCGTGTCAAGCAAACAAGAGAAAATAAACATAACTTTTATCTTATATTTATTTATTGGGGGGGGGGGTTATGGACATGCCAGGGCCTCTTGCTGCTGCAAAAGAACTCCAGATGCTCCACTTTGTGCATCTGACTTTATATGAGTATGGGAGACTCTAACCAGGGTCTTTAAGCTTTGCAGGTAAGTGCCTTAACCACTGAGCTATCTCCATGCCCAGCTTCCTCCTTTTAACAACTCAGAGCAACAGGGATTACCACCCCCTCTTCACAAATTAGAACACGAAAGCTCAGAAAGGTGTTGTCTGTGGCCTGTGGTTCTAAGAGGACTAAGGACAAGAACCCCACATAAGCACTAAACTACCCAACCTCCTTCCACAAAGCTAGCTAGTCCCAGAAAGCTAGCTAATCCCCTGGAAAGAAGATCCTACCCATTCTCACTCATGTGCAATGGCCCCAGAGAGAAGCTTAGGCAGCCAATACTCACAGGGTCCCTCCTGCCCAGACAAAGTGACTTGATGCTTCTTTACTCCGTCAAACAGGAGCTCCGCACCACCTCTGCAAAGGAAGGTCAGAGAAAGAAAACCCATGAAATCCCACAAACAGGAAGTAGCTTGAATTTGAGACAGGATGGGGATGGTAGGAAAAGCTCATGAGATACAGAGCAAGGCTCAGGAACATCCTAAATACCAGTAAATGACTCTTTTTTTTTTTTTTTTTGAGGTAACGTCTCGCTCTAGCCCAGGCTGACCTGGAATTCACTATGTAGTCTCAGGGTGGCCTTGAACTCACGGTGATCCTCCTACCTCTGCCTCCCCACGCCCGGCAAATGACTCTTAAATGACTTCCTGATACAGTAAAATAGTATTATTACTATTCATCAAGCACCCAAATTTGCAGCCTCTCACTTTTACCCCTCTGCTTAGCTCATAGCTGTAAAACAAACACAGGCTTTGGAGTTATCAGCCTCAAGTAGTAAACTAGGGTCTTCCTTTGCCAACCAACCAGACCCTGGCCATGTGACTTCACCTTCTCAGGCCTTGATCTTTCCTTCTGCTAAACTGCTGAGAAGTCCTTGTGAAGTCCTATGGAGACGCTGTGCATCTGGGGGCTTCTTTGGGCCAGGTGAGGGTTAGAAACACCTGTCTCCACTCACTACCGCTAGCCTGGTGGACACACTATAGCAATGGAGGCAGAAAAACTCCACTAGGTTAGCAGTGACTAGGAACAATGGTTCACATCACCTTGCCAGTTTCAGGATGTTCTCATCCTGTTTCTACTTTGGTCCATCCAGCAAAGGGTCTGACAGAGCAGACTGAGACCTAAAGAGGCCAAGTGACACCCAAGGTCAGACAAGTGACTTAACTAGGACTTGAAATTTGAAGTTAACTGGTTCTTGCTCAGTTCCAGCAACCTAACTTCCCAAAGGTTAGAAAGACCCTCTGAAGACAGAGTTTGGTTAATTTCTAAGTCCAGCACCTGGCCAAGGGAAGGCTAAGACAGCAGAGATACTCAGAGCCAATTCCAGAAGCCAGGACTTCTGATATGAGCAGCAGGACCCTTGCAGTATCCCCGAAATCCCACTACCTCTGAGTCTCCTCGTCCCCATCTAAGGCTTCATGTGGTCTGAACTAAGGAATCCTTTACAGACTTCTGATGGATGTGATACCTCCCATCTAACACCCAATTTCAAGGAACAGACATCCTCAGGCAGCCCACTGGGAGGCAAAGGCAAGGCAAACAGTGTCATGGGGGAAACATGGGGAGACTGTCATCTAAACAGGTCACACTTTGTTGATGCAGAAATGTGGAGGGGGAGCAGAGACCCATCTGTGGATGTGCACAGAGCCATTTCAGCTGCGAGTCTGCACAGAGCCTCCATTTATCTCCTTCCAAGAGCCTCATTTTTTCCTGGGCAGGGGTTGGCACATGCAGCAGCTGGGCTGGGGGAGGGTGACAGGCATGGGACTGAGGACTTGGGAGGTCAGAAGAGAGGTGGGAACTGGAGGAACTGGAAACCAAGAGTGGCCAAACCTGGTGGTGCCAGGCTCAGAGGCCAAGCCTATTTTTCCTCTTACAAATGGATAAAGAGAGAACCAATCTGGCTCAGAGAGGGCTCCATCATTTCAGGATTGCTGGGTCCCAAGGGAGAGGCTGGCATTTCTATCAGCACATCTGGAGTAGAGGAAGTTGCATGGATAGCCTCTGGAGTTTCAGAAAGGCAGATGAAGGGGCCTATTTTGCCCCACAGACCTAAGGGCAGCAGCTCTTATGTCTTATAAAATTTTCCATTCAAACTCAACTAAGATACCTCTGTCTCAGCCGGGTGTGGTGCGCACACCTTTAATCCTAGCACAGAGGCAGAGGTAGGAGGATCACCATGAGTTCAAGGCCACCCTGAGACTACACAGTGAATTCCAGATTATTCTGGGCTAGAGTGAGATCCCACCTCGAAAAACCAAAAAGAAAAAAAAAAAAAAAAAAAAGATGCCTCTGTCTTCACTTTGCTCGACAATTCCTGGTGGGTATGTTTGTTGACACTAGTAACAAGTATAGACATTCCCAAAACTGCCTTAAGATTTTTTTTTCCCCTAGGGCTGAAGTAATGGCTTAGCAGTTAAGGCGTTTGCCTGTAAAGCCTAACCTGCTTTTGATTTCCCAGTACCCCTTAAAGTCAGGTGTACAAAGTGCACATGCATCTGGAGTTTGTCTGCAGTGTCAAGAGGCCCTAGCATACCCCTACCCCTATCTCTGTCTCTCTCTCACTCTGCATGCAAAGAAATAAATATATTTTAAATTAAAAAAATTTTAATGCTGGCATTGGTGGTGCACAACCACCTTTAGTCCCAGCACTTGGGAGGCAGAGGTAGGATGATCACCATGAATTTGAGGCCAGCCTGGGACTACATAGTGAATTCCGGGTTAGCCTGGGTTATAATGGGACCCTACCTCAAAAAAACAAAACATAGCCAGGCGTGGTGGCGCACGCCTTTAATCCCAGCACTAGGGAGGCAGAAGTAGGAGGATCACCATGAGTTCAAGGCCACCCTGAGACTACACAGTGAATTCCAGGTCAGTCTGGACTAGAGCGAGACCCTACCTCGAAAAACCAAACCAAAACAAAACAAAACATTTAAAACAACAAATTAAAATTATACCTATCCAACCTTGTTTATTCTCCCTCTACCTTCTAGAATACAAGCTATATCTAAACAGAGCCTGGGCACATAGCAGGTACTAAACAAATATTGACCAAATGAATTAAAATGACTATTTCTAGCTGTGTGTGGTGGCCTTTAATCCAAGCACTGAGAAGGCTGAAATAGGAGGATCACTGTGAGTTCGAGGCCACCCTGAGACTACATAGTGAATTCCAGATTAGCCTGGGCTAGGGCAAGACCCTACCTGGAAAAACAAAGCAAAAAAATTGGTTGAATAGGAGCCGGGCTTGGTGGCGCACACCTTCAAGTCCCAGCACTTGGGAGGCGGAAGTAGGAGGATCACTGTTTTGAGGCCAGACTGGAGCTACAGAGTTCTAGGTCAGCCTGGGCTAGACACCTTACCTGGAAGAAAAAAAAATTAACAAAAAGAAAAAAAGATGGCGTATAGGAGCCTTGCTAAAATGACTGTTTCTCTTCTTTTCTGAGCTCAGTTTTGTGTCCCTACCTCTCTAACTCGGGAAAAAGGAACAGAACAAAGGAAATCTCACATTTCAGCCTTTACAGCTTGAAGAGGAAGGACCTAAAACATGCTTGAATCCTGGGTGTCCTGAGAAAACGCTCTGATAAGAACAGCTCAGGAGGCATGCCTAAAGATGGCAGAACTGATCCAGGAGTGAGGCAGGTGCAAGAGGCAGTCCAGTGGGCTCAGTGAAGAGATGGTGACACCACGAGCACTAAATCTGCTGAGGGTTCAGGCAGGTCTCTAGACTTCCAAGGCCACTTGGGAAAGAATGACAGGCATGGCAGCTGTTTTGCAAATTCACTGTTTATAGTTAAAAGTAAAGCATGTCTACTAAGTGACATCGGAAATGACTAGTCAGGTAAAGATACTCAAGGGGTCAGGGTGGTACATGCCTGCAATCCCAGCACTAGGGATGTAGAAGCAGGAAGATCAGGAGTTTATGGCCAGCTTCAGTTACATAAGGAATCTGAGGATAGTTTGGGTTACATTATGTAATCCTGTCACAAACAAAACAAACATGAAGGACTCTGGGTTTTGGCATATACTTTGGGCATTCTTCCTATAAAGTTGGCTATTTGAGGAGGTCGCACATTATAGCTCAGACTAGCCTTGAATTCAAAGCAATTCTCTTGTCTAAGCCTTCAAAGTGCTGAAATTCTCATGGGATACTATGATGTGGGTAGAAGGGAGATGAACAGTTAGATAAAGGATGTTGTCCTGCCTTGCTGGGGCTCATTAATACTCTTGGGAGTAAGAAAGGCCGAAGTTAGAAAAGTGGCATCTGCCACTGACATGAAACACAATCTGCGGTCATGAGAAGGCTGACCACACCACCTACTGGGAGAGAACAACGAACCAAGAAAGGAGCACTTGTGTAATGGAGGAGCCTGGGCCTGGGGGAGACAATCAACAGCTTTCAAATTCGGCCAATTTTCCACTTAGTGAGGGGACCCCTTGTTTGGAACTTAGGATTCAGGGCGATAGGCACTGGATCCCATACTCTTGGGCTCCCAAGACAAGTTGCACTATGGGAGCAATTTACGGGGAAGCTACTAAAAATAGAATCTAGGTAATCCAGAATTGTGTATATTTGTTAACCTACACTGATCTCACTCTCCAATGGAGATTGTGTTTGTATTTTTCAGGATGCAGCAAGAGAGCTGGGGCCCATCTAACCCTACCAACCGACTGTAGGCCAATAGCTGAGATTCTGGCAAAAGAGGAGCCACCACAGTCATACCGTGGAGGATCCATATGGAACCCCACAGAAAATGTCGGGATGAACAATGGACCCACAGCCACAGCCATTAAATCAACAAAGGATAAGCCAGTGAGACAGAAACCAATGATTTTCGACACAAAGACCCCTAAGCTCACAACCTTAAAGCAGCCTTAATACTCATCCACCATGACTCAGGGAACTATGCGGAAGAGGGGGCAGAAAGATTGTGAGAGCCGTGGTGGGGGAGATTATCCAGAGGCATGGCCAGGAGAACCTGGCTGAATACTAGGCTATCAATGGTCCCCTGTCACAAGGACTGATCCAGACGACCCATGGAGGAGGTTATCCAGCGGATTGGGGAGGAGAGGGCAGTGGGGAATTGGGGATAACAACTCATTGTTTGCCCACTAAATATTGTAACTCATTATGGACAATAAATAAAAAAAGAAAAGTGGCATCTGTGTTGGTCTGTAAACTCTGGAAGGAAAAGGTCTTATTTACCTCATGACTTCCCCACTGTGGGACAGCGCAGTATCTGGCAGAAGAAATGCCTGGTGACTAAATACCATGTCTGACTCAGTATGAATGAAAGGCAAGTTGGCTGTGGATTAAATGAACAGTCTGTAGCTTCTTCCTTTTCAGCTCTGCTGAGGCCTGTCAAAGCAGCAGGGATTCTCCTATTATACCCAGGCTGGGGGTGGGGGGGAAGGGGGTAGCTTCGTAAAGGGTCAGAGAGGCAAAACAGTCAGAAGGCCAGACCAATGTAGTTCTAATTGAATCCAAGCAGCCAGACAATATCATCAATTAATCTGCACTTAACATTCATGGGACTACCCCCTTCTAAGGGGCAGAAATGCTGAACACTGTAGGGCATGGACAGAGTGCTATTTATCTTTGTATCCCTGGTGTCTGGCTCACTGCCTGGCACATGGTAGGCACTCAATAAATGCCTGGTGAATGAACCACCCAATCAAGGGAAAACATGAAAGAAACTGGGGCACCAATGGGAGGAGAGCCATGCAGACAGAGATTTTAGATTTCATAAGACTTTTTCCTTTCACTTTGACCTTGGATGGTTCATTTGTATGGGCACAAACAGTCTTGGCTTTTTCATGAGATCCTGGAAATGATAACCACCCATTCTCTTGCTTGTTTGGTGATTTTTTTTGTTCCCCTTCCCCAAGCAGGATATCACTCTAGACCAGGAAGACCTGCCACTCACTCAGTAACCCCAGGCTGACCTCAAACTCACTGAGCTCCACCAACCTCAGCCTTCTCCACAGCCGGGACTTGCTTTCTCTCTCAGCCATGATGTCCTTGACTTTTAGTGTTTTGTTCTTTTAATTTATTTTTTTTTTTGAGACAGGGTCTCACACTTGTAGTCTAGACTGGCCTAGAACTCATGGCAATCTACCTGCCTCACCCTCGTATTACAGGCACAAAACCACCACACCTGTCTTTTTTTTTTTTTGCAGTTTCTGAAATCATGACTTGTCTTCAGTTTGTCAGAGGGACAGGAAAATGATATGAGATGATTTCCAACTGGCTTTGTGTTTCTTCAATTATTGGTATATATCCCATCTCTGGCAATTTCCACCTGTGCATACTATACTGCTGTATCTTAGTTATCCCCATATCTCCTGGTTTTTTTGGTTGTTTTGTTTTTCGAGGTAGGGTCTCCCTCTAGCCCAGGCTGACCTGGAATTCACTATGTAGTCTCAGGGTGGTCTCGAATTCATGGTGATCATCCTACCTGTGCCTCCGGAGTGTTGGGATTAAAGGCGTGCGCCCAGCTTGGGTATAAGATCTACAGAAGGCACTCAACAAACATACTATGATGAAGGTTAAGGCTTGGGATTGTTTAAAACTCCTAATTATCACCTGGCCTGGTGGCGCTCGCTTTTAGTCTATCGAGAGGCAGAGGTAGGATCACCGTGAGTTTGAGGCCACCCTGAGACTACATAGTGAACTCCAGATCAGCCTGGGCTAGAGCGAGACCCTACCTCGAAAAACAAAAACAAATTCCTAATTATTTATTTGTGAGAAAAAAGGGCCTGCCAGGGCCTCTTTCACTGCAAAGGAATTCCAGATGCGTGCCTTGCTTTGTGCATCTGGTTTGGGCTTTACTTGAGCACTGGGGAATCGAACCCAAGCCGGCAGGCTTTACAAGAAAGAATATTTCACCTCTGAGCCATTTCCCCAGCCCTCTAACTCCCAAGGTTTGGAGGATCCCACGAGAAGCAGGTCTGCCAGGAACCG
Organism: Zapus hudsonius; assembly: GCA_004024765.1. Classification (NCBI taxonomy): domain Eukaryota; kingdom Metazoa; phylum Chordata; class Mammalia; order Rodentia; family Dipodidae; genus Zapus; species Zapus hudsonius. The sequence continues at coordinate 39,827 of PVHP010012456.1, forward strand.
GCTAAGCGGGGATTGCAGCCTGAAGCGGCAGAAATGCTCCTCCCAGGAGTCCAGGTGCCAGACGGACCGAGCTAGCTGGAAACCAGAGGGGCACCGTGCCGGGCACCTCTGGGCTGGAGCGCGGGGCCCGCCGCCGTGCGCCTCGGTCTGGGCGCCCAAGGAGACCGAGCGGGCGGAAGCCGCGGCCACAGGCCCAGGGCCGGCCAGGCCAGGACTGGAGTTCAGGACCCGACAACGCCAACCCATCGCGACGGCGCGCCGACTCCAGCGACTCACCCGAACTCCACCTCCACGGACAAGGGCGCCGCCATGTTGAGGAAGCCAAGTGAGCAGGAAACGCCCTCCAGTTTCCGGCGCGACCGCCCACTTCCTGCGCCACAACGGAAGGGGCGGTGCTTACGGGTCCTTACTGATCAGCTATTGGCTGAAGACGCCGGAGGGGCTGTCCCGAGCGCTGAAGGACTTTGAGGGACTGGACGCTGAGGACCAGAGTGAGAACCAACTTGTTCGGGACCGCGCTGGGCGGCCGGTAGCCCGCGCACCTTTCTGACGTCTTGAGCCACGTTTTATTTATTTAACCTTAGTTATAGACATATCTTCAAGCCGGCTGGGAGCTTCCGCCTACAGTCCCAGCACTCAGGGCGTGACTGAAGGTAACAGTGAGTTCCAAATCAACCTGGGCTCGGGCGAGACCCTATCTAAAAAAAAACAATAATAAACCGGGCGTGGTGGCGCACGCCCTTAATCCCAGCACTCGGGAGGCAGAGGTAGGAGGATTGCTGTGAGTTCAAGGCCACCCTGAGACTGAATTCCAGCTCAGCCTGGACTAGAGGGAGACCCTAACTCAAAAAAAAAACAAAATTTTATATATATATTATATATATATAATATATATATATTATATATATATGTCTTCAGCCAAATCACTGGTGGATGAGTCTGTTGGCTCCTTGCATGGAATTATTAGTAGTCCCCAGATATTGTTGGTTTGATTTTTTTCTTTTTTCGAGGTAGGGTCTCGCTCTAGCCCAGGCTGACCTGGAATTCACTCTGTAGTCTCAGGGTGGCCTTGAACTCAGGGCAATCCTCCTATCTCTGCCTCCCAAGTGCTGGGATTAAAGGCCTGCGCCACCAAGCCCGGCTGGTTTGATTTTTTTCGAGGTAGGGGCTCACTCTAGTCCAGGCTGACCTGGAACTCACTATGTAGTCTCAGGGTGGCCTCGAACTCGCGGTGATCGTCCTACCTCTGCCTCCCTCCCGAGTGCTGGGATTAAAGGTGTGCGCCACCACGCAGGACTCATCTTTATTTCTGATTCGGAAATCTCTCTCCTGAACTGTTATTTCTCAATCATCCATTTTGATATTGACTTAGGTGCCATGCTCTCAACTGGTTTTTTTTTAATATTCATTTTCAAGCAGAGAAATACAGAGATAGAGAAAGAGAGAGAGAGAGAGCACCAGGGTCACCACCTTGTGGGTCTGACATATGTGGGTACTGGGGAGTTGAACCCGGTGCCTTAGGCACTGGAGGCAAGTGCCTTAACTGCTGAGCTATCTCTCCAGCCCTCTCAACTGTTTTTATTGCAATTCATATGCCAGGCATCTTTGGTGCTTTGGATGTTGTTGCTAAGTGTGGTGGTTTGAATCAGATCTCCCCCATAAACTCATGTTTGGAATGGGTCCCCAGATGGTGGCAATTTGTAAGGTGGGACCTTGCTGGAGGAGGTGTGTTGCTGGGGTGGGGATGAGCTGTGGGATGTTAGAGCCTAGCTTCCCCCTTACCAGAGCTCAGCTCACTCTCTTGTTGCTGTTTTACACCTGTTGTTGAAAGGAGAGATGTCCAGCCTCTGCTGGTGCCATGCTTTCCCCTGCCATCATGAAGCTTCCCCTTCAGACTGTAGCCAAAATAAACTCTTTCTCCCATCAGCTGCTTTTGGTGGGGTGTTTTGTCCCAACAACACAAATGTAACTACAATAATAATAAAGGATATAAGCAAGATTCCTAGCCACTGCATGGTGGTGCATGCCTTTAGTCTCAGCACTGGGGAGGCAGAGGTAAGAGGATTGCCTTGATTTCGAGGCCAGCCTGAGACTACATAGTGAGTTCCAGGTCAGCCTAGGCTAGAGTGAGACCCTACATCAAAAAAAAAAAAAAGATTCCTGCCTCTAGGACATTCAGTCTGGTGTCAGGACAGGGAGACAACAGTAGTCACACAAACATACTAATCATAAAAAAATAACTAATCATGATAATAAATGTGAAATCCTTAACTGAAAAAAATTTAAATATTTTATTAAGTAATTAATTTAGAGAGAGAGAATGGGTGCAACAGGGCCTCCAGCCACCGCAAACAAACTCCAGACACATGCGCCACCTTGTGCATCTGGCTTACATGGGTACTGGGGAATTGAACTCAGGTCCTTACGCTTTGCAGGCAAGCACCTTAACCACTGAACCATCTCTCCAACCCCTTAACGAAAATTTCTGATCTGAACTTCGAGACATTTCATAAACAAAACAGGAGCTGGGGTTGTAGCTCAGTGGTAGTGAGCATACCCATCTTGTGCAAAGCCTTGGGTGACACAACAATTCTGGGTGTCATGTAAGTGCACTTGCTGGCACTAAAGGCTGAATAGCAGAAAGTAGATATGAGGGGTGTCTTCCCATGTAAAAATGGTAGAGCACTGAGAAAGGAAGGTAGAATGTGGGGAGGAGAGAGCTTGGGGAAAGATGAGGCTAGAAAAGTGGATAGGAGCCAGGTGTAGTGGTGGGGTGCACACCTTTAATCCCAGCACTCAGGAGGCTAAGGTAGGAAGATCACCTTGAATTTAAGGCCAGCCTGGGGCTGGCTCCAGAGTGAGTTCCAGATCAACCTGAACTAGAATGAGACCATATTTGAAAATAACAATAAATAAATAAATAAAAAGAAGTGTAGGTACTAGTCAAGTCCTGTCTTGTAAACAAGGTGAACACTAGGTTCTAGTAGCAATGGAAAGGTATTTTAAGAGTTTTGTGAGGGCTGAAGAGATGGCTTAGCAGTTAAGGCTTTTGCCTGTAATGCAGAAGGACCAGAGTTCGATTCCCCAGTGCCCATATACAGCCAGATGCACAAGAGGGCGCATGTGTCTGGAGTTCATTTGCAGTGGCTGGAGGCCCTGGTGTGCCCATATTCATTCTCTCTCTCTCTCTCTCTCTCTCTCTCTCTCTCTCTCTCTCTCTCTCTCTCT
>PVHP010012457.1:0-10755 GCA_004024765.1 Zapus hudsonius
TCTCTCTCTCTCTCTCTCTCTCTCTCTCTCTCTCTCTCTCTCTCTGCTTGAAAATGAATAAATAAAATTAAAAAAAATAAATAAAATAAAAGGGAGGAGCCTGGACATAGTGGCACATGCTTTTAATCCCAGCATTTGGGAGGTTGAGGTAGGGGATTGCTGTGAATTCCAGGCCAGCCTGAGGCTACAGAGTGAGATCCAGGTCAGCCTGGACTAGAGTGAGATCTAACCTCAAAAACAGAATAAAATAAATAAAATAAAATAAAATAAAAAGGTGGGGTGGGGAGATGGCTCAGTGGATTAAAGTAATTCTGTGCAACAATTAGTACAGATACCCAAGTCCCATGGCAGGCGTCTGTAATCCCAGTGCACCTATAGCAAGAAGGGAGGCAGAGACAGGAGAATTTTTCAGAAGCCTGTGAAGAATGGTGAACAGTGAGAGAAGAAAATACAAATAAATTTTTATGTATTAGGTGCTCACTAACATAGCACCTGGCACATAGTGGTCAATACATTGAACTTACAATGGTTGAATATCACAATGAATGAAAAAAACACAAACATAGTCTCTGATTTTTTTGTTTGTTTCAGGTTTTCTTTTACTCTGTATTTTTTTAAAAGCAAATTATCTTTTCTGATATTGCAGTAGTAGTTGATAAATCAGAAGATATAATTTAGCAAGTAAATACAAATGCCCAGAAAGTATATCTCTGAAAAACTTCATACAGACTCAAACTCCTCAAATAAAACTAAGTGTCATGGTTTGATCCAGGTGTCCCCCACAAACAAATGAATGTGTTCTCAGTGATCAATCCTCAGCTGATGGCAGTTTGGATTTTACAACCTTGCTGGAGCTGTGTTGTTGGGCGTGGGCTTATGGGGGTTATAAACCAGCTTCCCCTTGCCAGTGTTTGGCACACCTTCCTGCCATTGTTTGCAGTGCTGTGGTGGAGGTGATGTCCAGCCCTCTGCTCATGCCATCGTTTCCCCTGCCAGGCTGGAGTCTCCCCTCAAGTCTGTAAGCCAAATAAACCTAGTCCTCCACAAGCCACTTTTGCTTGGGTTCTTTCTGCGCAGCAACTAGAAAGCTAACTACAACACTAAGATTTTCAAATTATAGATACACATATAAGTATGGAACAACAGTGAACTATTTTATCTATGTCAGTTTACTAAGCATATTTTTTGTTTTGTTTTGTTTTTCGAGGTAGGGTCTGGCTATAGCCCAGGCTGACCTGGAATTCACTATGTAATCTCAGGCTGGCCTCAAACTCATGGTGATCCTCCTATTTTGGCCTCCCAAGTGCTGGGTTTAAAAGATTGTGCCACCATGCCCAGATACTAAGCATATTTAAAAACTACATGAGCTAGAGAGATGGCTTCAAAGCCTTGTCACTTTGTGCATCTGGCTTTACGTGGGTACTGGGGAATCAAACTTGGGTCCTTAGGTTTTGCAGGCAAGCGCTTTAACCACTGTGCCATCTCTCCAGCCAAATGTTTGAATTTTTTAAAGTACATTGGTATTTATGTACTTTTTTAAAGTTACATTGGTATTTATTTTATAATAATTTATCAAAGTGTACATTGTTTTACACATTTCTCTCTATATATTATATTTTACAACAAAATGCTGAGAGGGAGAAGAAAGGTAGGAAGGAAAAAGGCTAGAACTAAAAAACAAAATAGAGAAAGTATTTTAACAATCGTTATTACAGATTGTGATGTAAGACATTTAACATATTCTCTCTCATAAATAAAAATATTTTAAAATACTCAGTATGTTAAATCCAAGAATTGTTTTAGATGAAGGAAAATAAGTAAAAAATAATTGATTCATAATTCCCTCCTTCCCACCCCTTCTCTTTTCTTCTCTCTCCCCTTCCTTGACAGGGGTCTTTCTGTGTAGCCCTGGCTAGCCTCGAACTCTCAGTCCTCCTGCTTCAGTCTCCTGTGTGCTGGGATCACGGGCATGCACCACCATGTTGGTTCACAGTGAGAACATTAACAGTTTATTGGTTTTGTTTGTTTGTTTTTTGAGGAATGATCTTGCTCCAGCCCAGGCTGACCTGGAATTCACTATGTAGTCTCAGGCTGACCGAAAACTCACAGCAATCCTCCTACCTCTGCCTCCCAAGTGCTGGGATTAAAGGTGTGCACCACCACGCCTGGCTTTACACTATATGTAATTGTGAGAAATCTTATTTAAAAACCAAATTCTCACTATTGCCCAAGGTTGGCTTGTAGCTCTATTTCTCCAAAGTGGGCCTTGAATGTTTGGTAGTTCTATGGCCTCCTAGGACTCAGCTTCTAAGTGCAGGGTGTGAGCTATCACACCAGGTCTCAAGCCTAAACTTTTTTTTTTAACAGACATTTAAAACATACACAAAAGTAGAGAGGGCTGGAGAGATGGCTTGTGGTTAAAGGCACTTTGTTTGCAAAGCCTGGTGGCCAGGTTTGATTTCCCAATTCCCATTAAAGCCAGATGCACAAAGTGGTGCATGTGTTTGGTTTATTTGCAGCGGCAAGAGGCCCTGGCATGCCCATTCTCTCTCCTCTCTCTCTTTCTCTCTCTCAAATAATAATTTTTTTTTTTTGCGGTGCTGAGGACCGAACCCAGGGCCTTGTGCTTGCTAGGCAAGCGCTCATCCACTGAGCTAAATTCCCAACCCCAATAATTATTTTTAAAATAGGCCAGGTGTGGTGGCAAACGCCTTTAATCCAGCACTCAGGAAGCAAAAGTAGGAGGATCACTATGAGTTCAAAGCCACCCTGAGACTGCATAGTGAATTCCAGGTCAGCCTGGGGTAGAGCAAGACTACCTGGAAAAAACAAAAAAATTAAATTAAAATTTTAAAGTAGACAGATTAGTATAAGAAATCTTCATGTACCCAAGATCTAGTTTTAATAATTTACTCTGGTCAATTTTGTTTGAGCTAAAACCATTGTAAAACAATCCCAAACATCATGTAAATTCATTAATAATATTTATTTTAAAATGTATATCTTAGAAATGAAGATTATGGTTAATGATTTAATAATATTGTCATACCCAAAATTGACAGCTACTCCTTAGTATCATAATATTTGCTCACTCTTTAGATATTTTGCTTTTCTCTTTTTGAAAATTAGGTCAATGGAGCCAAGTGTACACCTTTATTTCCAGCACTGAGAAGCTGAGGTAGGAGGATTGAGTTTGAAGCCAGCCTGGGGCTACAAAGTTCCAAGTCTGAACTAGAATGGGCCCTACCCCCCCCCCAAAAAAAAAACAAAAATAAACAAACTGGGCTGGGGAGATGTCTGCTCAACAGTTAAAGGCACTTGCTTGCAAAGCCTGCCAATGCAGGCTCCATTCCCCAGTACTCATGTAAAGCCAGATGCACAAAGTGGCACATGCCTCTGGAATTTAATTGCAGTGGCAAGAGGCCCTGGTGCACCCATACCCACTCTTTCTCTTGCAAATAAATATGATAAAATATTATTTTTGTTTTTTTTATAAAATAATTTATTTTTTGAGGGAGAAAGAGAGAGAGAGAGAGAGAGAGAGAGAGAGAGAGAGAGAGAGAGAGAGAGAGAGAGAGAGAGAGAATGGGCACGCCAGGGCCTCCAGCCACTGCAAAGGAACTCCAGGCACATTCGGCTTTACGTGGGTTCTGGGGAATTGAAATCAGGTCCTTCTGCTTTGCAGGCAAGTGTCTTAACCGCTAAGCCATCTCTCCAGCCCCTTATTTTTTTAAAAAAATATTTTATTTATTCATTTTCAAGCAGAGAGATAGAGAGAAAGAGCGCACCTAGGGCCACCACCTTGTAGGTCTGGCATATGTAGATCCTGGGGAATTGAATCCGGGGCCTTAGGCACTGGAGGCAAGTGCTTTAACCGCTGGGCCATCTCTCCAGCCCCTTATTTTTGTTTTTTAAAAAATATTCTTTAAGCTGGGAGTGGTGGCTCCCATCACTTGGGAGGCAGAGGTAGGAGGATTACCATCCCTGAGACTACATAATGAATTCCAGGTCAGCCTGGGCTAGAGCAAGACTCTACCTTAAAAAAAAAAAAAAAAAAAAAGAAAGAAACAAAGAAAATTGGATAAATGATTTACACTAAAATAAGATATTCTGCATTTACTTCACTTATCTCGTGATAATTTTAACAAATTCTTCTTTTTCTCTTCTTCCTGGTAATATAAGGAAATTTACTTATTTCTTCCTGGCATTTCTCACATTCTGGAACTCGCCAGCTGTATCTTCAACTTTTATCATCAAGTAACAACACTAATCACTCAGATGTAATAAATCTTCTATTCTTTCATTTTAGGGGTGGGATGGGGCTTGGAGATTAGAGGTAACAAGACAAAATTGCAATTTAAAGGGGGGAAAATTCCCAACTCCAAATGGATTTTTCTTGAAGAATGAAACTCAAAACCAAAAGAAAACAGGTAAAATTAGCCATTGAAATTATGGTCCTGTGAATCAACCCTTGCTCCCCGCATCTGGCAGCACTTAGGCCTCCCCCCCAGGGCATGCTTGGTGCCCTAAGGCACTGGTACACATGTTTGACCAGCCGGGTAACAACAAAGCATACAGAGCTAGAAAAAAAGGCAGCAGGTAACCATCAAGCTGACCAAATGGTAGAAGCAACCGGTTATTCCCGTGGCTGAAAACTCTATGATGGAGGGCTTTATCTTAGGAATCAAATTCCACAACAGTCCTGGTTAAATCGCTGGGCAACTTCCTTGTTTTAATCAGGTCCACAAATCCTCCCTTTTCTTTCAGACATTTGGTGAAAGGCAGCAGGGATAGAGCTGTTTAAAGCCACCTCATATCCTTGCCAAGAACCCATTCAAGAATTCAACTACACTGTTTCCTGGATGGTGCTCCCAGCCTGTGAAAGACATGAAGGTGCCAGACTATTTTGCAAACATTCTGATGTTGGACTAATGAAGAATCTGCCTACCAGCTGAGCACATCAACTAAGCTTTCTGGCTTTGCCTTATGTACCTATTTGCTTTCTACACCCAGGGAGTGTAGAAAGCACACCCTCAGTTTTTGTTTTTGTTTTGTTTTGCTTTTTTGTTTTTGTACCAGAAGAGAAACAGTCTTAGAGCTAATATAGAAACTCAAATTTAACACGTGAAAAATTGTGTTTTGATGTATATCCAATAAAATAAAGACATCATACCCACCAAAAAAGAATCAAAAAGCATGCATGAATGGCATCTTCTCTTTAAAATCCATTTTACCATTTAGATGAATACTGTATTAGAGCTTTAAGTATGATGCCCACGGAGGTGAACATTTCATACTTATAATTGTGACTACAGTCCTCTTTTGGAGACTCATGTGGGCAGTGGCTCCCTTTTCTCCACCCTCCCCTCTTTCCCTGGGGTCTTCACCAAGACTACCAATGCAACCTTTGCAAACAAGGGAAATTGCAACGTTTTTTGCCCAGGCTGACATGGAATGAAATTCACTATGTAGTCTCAAGCTGGCCTCAAACTCATGGTGATCCTCCTACCTCTACCTCTCAAGTGCTGGGATGAAAGGCTTGTGCCATCATGCCTGGCTGTATTTATTTATTTATATTTATTATTTGTGCGTGTGTGTACACGAGGGCATGCTTGTGCGTGCACTCCATGACCTCTTGTCACAGCAAATGAACTGCAGATGCATGTGCCACTTTGCATCCAGTTGACATGGGGAATCGTACCTAGGCTAGCAGGCTTTACAAGCAAGTGCCTTTGACCACTGAGCCATCTCCCCAGCACCCTAGTGGCTGTCTTCCCCTTTAGTAGACTACTTATGAATTTTAATGTTTTAAATATTGATTTGTAAGGAGAGAAAGAGAGAGAATGGATGTGCCAGGGCCTCTAGCCACTGCAAACGAACTCCAGATACATAAGCCACTTTGTGCATCTGGGTAGTAGGGAATTGAACCCAGGTCATTAAGGCTTTGCAGGCAAGTACCTTAACTGTTGAGTCATCTCTCCAGCCCCTAAATTTAAATTTTTGAAAATGATAAACACGTAAGAGAAAATATTCTTTAGAATTGTCAGGTTCAAGGCCAGCTTCAGGCTACAGAGTGAGTTCCAGGTCAGCCTGTCAATGAATAAATAAATAAGCAAGCTATATCAGAGTTTTCAAGACTGAGATATTTTTGTGGGCTAAAATTTTTTCATTCATTTAACATTTTGGAATATATTTGTTTACCATATGTCATGGTTTGATCCAGGTGTCCCCCACAAACAAATGAATGTGTTCTGGGTAATCAATCCTCAGCTGATGGCAGTTTGGATTTTACAACCTCGATGGAGCTGTGTTGTTGGGGCAGGCTTATGGGGGTTATAAACCAGCTTCCCCTTGCCAGTATTTGGCACACCTTCCTGTTGCTACTTCCAGTGCTGTGGCAGAGGTGATGTCCATCCCTCTGCTCATGCCATCATTTTCCCTGCCAGGATGGAGTCTCCCCTCGAGTCCGTAAGCCAAATAAACCAATTCCTCCACAAGCCACTTTTGTTTGGGTTCTTTCTGCGCAGCAACTAGAATGCTGACCACAACACCATAGCTGCTCATACTATGGGGAGCTCTGAGACCAGAAAACATAGTGCCTAACTCTGCCTCACTTTAATACAGTTACTCTTAGTCCTTTTTATGTTTATATTTTATAAATAAGCAAGAATTAAAAGATGCTGGAGTTTATAGTTCAAGGTTTTAAGGTATATTTTTCCTCAAAACTTAACTATATTTTAAAAGAAAACACAACACCCAAATAAATAAATAAAACAAGTTTGTTTATAATTACTGGCAATAGTAAACTGTACTTTAAAAGGTGAAATTAAATTCTGTAGAGTTTGATTTGAGCATCTCTTGATTTAGTATGGTTTAACCATGAACTGCCTATTGAATTCTGGTCTTCCCATTTTCAAACTTTGTTCAGATACTGCATTTTGGAAATGGTCTGTAAAGTTGCTCCAATAATAAACATATGACTAAAGTCACATATTAATCATAATTAATTTGTAAGAATTAAAGACTCAAGCTAAAATAGGCTTTTCTTTTTTGGCAGTATTTGAAACCAGGGCTATGTGCATGTTGGGTAAGTGCTCTACCATTGAACTACACCCCCCAGCTCAGAATATATTTTTAATGTTCTAAAATTGTTCTTGAGATAGGTCTCATTCTGTAGCCCAGGCTACCTTCAAACTCATGGCATACTTCCTGTTCCAGTTTCCCAAGTGCTGGGATTATAGCCATGAGCCACCACACCTGGCATGTTATTGAACTAAATTCATATCAATGGGATTCAGGTATGCAGCAGCATGCTGGACTCCATGATATTATTCATAAATGAAAGATCAAGTTGTAGATCATGAATAAGATGGCATCATTAGACACACACACACAATGTACACACATGCACACACAGACCTTGCATGTATATGAATAAGTCTAGATAAAGATAATTGTTACATTTTCTGCTTAAAGTTTCACTATTTGTCAACTTCTTGAACATAGCACCAAATTTTCATGATATTCTACCAGGCTGCAAGTCTGACCCTATCTACCTCTGCTACCTCCCAGGGCTCCACTCTCCTGTTTGCTCTCTGCCCTTCAGCTGCAGGGGCCCCTTTCTGTTCCTCACACACACGAAGTACTTTCTGTCTCCGCACTTGCCCTTTCACCAGCTCCTCACATCCCTGCCTCATTCACATCATTCAGGCCTCAGCTCAAATGTCTCTTCATCAGAGGCCTTTTGGGACCTCTCTCTAAAGTGGTCTTCCCAGTTCCCTTGTAAATGATTTCTTTCAAAGCCCTTTTCCCGTTTTGTATTTATCGTGTTTATTTGTCTAGTTGTGTCTTCCTGGTTCCTGATGAGAAAGCTGAAACTGCAGCACATACCAGCCCACCTAGCACTTGAACCAAATGCTCTGTCGTGGTGCTGTACTTGTTGGGGTCTGTCCCTTCCTGTCTTTAAGACTCTGCAGCCTGAAAAAGTCCTTATCACTTTACACCTGAGGTTTCTTCTTTTAGAATCTAACTTTTAAAATTTGTATTTTACTTTCTTGTCCAAAGAGTGGACACAATAACTATAAATTATGGTTAATTCAACTGTTACTCAAAAAGCTGGGGATGAGAAAACTTCATGCAAACTTCCATACAAATAACAAGTGAAAATAAATGAAAAAAATTCTTCAAAATTACAATGTAAGTCAGAAGAAGTAAAAAAAATTACATAAATTTGTATGTGTAAAATCATACATATGGTTACATACATACATACATACATACATATATATACACACCCATCATTCAATACACACACATTTGTGATACTAATTCTAGACACAGAATATATGGTTTTGTGTGTTAGTTTCAGAATTTTCTAGTACTTCCCAGTATCTAGCATATAAGTAGCAATCAGTGTATTTGCTGAATGAAGTTCATTTCTTCCCAGTTTCTGTGATCTGGGCACACTTGACCTTATTCCGATAGACCCATTCACATGGCTGCAAAGAGGAGACTGAGGTGTGGGGACCACTGTTATTTGCCCTTTGCCCAGAAACTTTATGTCTGTTGTCAGGATACAGTGTGTGTGTGTGTGTGTGTGTGTGTGTGTGTGTGTGTGTGTGTGTGTGTTTGAAACTGACCCCTGTTCCTCAGTATGGGATCATGATACAGAATGGGTGGTTCTGGTTCACTTATACTGATACCCAGGCAACTTAGCTGCAACTGTGATTTCATATGGGGCTACTAACCATTCATCGATGCATGTTTCAGAAGCGGAAATGCTTAGTGGGGGCACTAGGACAAATTATTGTTACTATTGTGTTAAATTTATCTTTTTTTTTTTTTTGAGATGGGGACTTAATATTGTAACCCAGGCAGTCTTGGAATGCACTGTGTAGCCCAAGCTGTCCTGGAACTCAAGATCCCTCTGCCTCAGCCTACCAGGCATTGGGATTCTAGAGATAAGCAATCACACTTGGCTTAAGGACAAATTTTAAAGAATAACATATTGTAAAAATGAAGCAACAATATGTAAGCCAGAAAGCCTTTCTACTTTCTAGTAAACTGAGGGACTAATGAGACAGCCAAGGGCATATCTGGTGAGAGGGAAAGGTTCTGGAACTACCAAGTTAAAATATGGGACTTTTCCTAAGGAAAGAACAGATTCAAGTTCAGTGGTAGGGTGTTTGTCCAGTATATACAAAGCTGTAGGTTTTATCCCCAGCACAAACAAAAAATAAACAAAATAAAATATCCTGTCTTAAAATTATTGCAGGGCGCCGGGCATGGTAGCGCGCGCCTTTAATCCCTGCACTTGGGAGGCAGAGGTAGGAGGATTGCTGTGAATTCAAGGGCACTCTGAGACTACATAGTGAATTCCAGGTCAGCCTAGGCTAGAGTGAGACCCTACCTCGAAAAACAAAAACAAAAACAAAAAATTATTGCAGGGCATGGTAGTACATGCTTATAATCTCAGCAGGGGAGAATAGTTGCAAGTTTTGGGCTTTATTTCTTAGTCCCCAAGTGAAAGAAATGAAAGAATGGAGATAAAACTGGTTAGACTTCACTGTATGGCAGAGAAGGATCAGATATCTCTCATCTTCTCAAATCTTGACTTTCCAGTTCTGTTCAAGTACCAACTACACAACATGGCCTTATTTAAAATATATCATCATTGACTTGGAAACATTTGATTCAAATTCCATCAGAACCAACTTACCCTTTTTAACTCTTCAACATTAAAATACACACACACACACACACACACACACACACACACACACACACACACACACTCACAGAGTACTTATAGGTTCAGTATAATGTATCCTTAAAAAGAGCTTTATCGGTATGTAAGAGATAGCTTGGCATTCTGATAAAAGTGGAGGTGTTTATGGCCAAATCCCTGAGATTTGGCTGAAAATTGAAAGCCCATTTTCATTTGATAGGACCTTTAGTAAGGCACACAGCAAGGAGTCACCTGCTTGCTAGGGGTAAAGATCATGTGTCTGGGGGTCATGCCTTTTTCGATGGTGAGGGTTCTGGAGGCCAATTTTATTCTGCCCAGAGAGGTCACTGGTTGGGCTTCGGGGTTTGGGTTTCTCAGAACTCTTCTTGCTTGTAAAGACATCCTTGGCTTCCATCCTTGGTAACAGTTTCAGCACGTAACCAGAGAAAGTATGAGAGAGGTACTTTTTCTATGTATCCTAATGGCTACATTCATACTCCTCCCCTTTCTGGTATGAATCCAACTAGTCTGATTTTGAATTAAGGAGGATTAAAGTAGAGATACACTGAGATACAACCTCAGCTCCATTATTTTATTATGGAAAATTTCAAGCAGACAAAAGTTCAAAGAATTTTACAGTAAACACATTTACTACCTACACTCTATAATTAACATTTTGCTATAACTGCTCTTGGGAACATTTCTAAGCATTTCACCACTCATCCACCTTTTTGTTATTGTTTTGAGACAGGCTCTCATGTACCACAGGCTGGCTTTGAACTATAGAATTACAGGCATGGGCCATCATACCTGGCTTTTCTTTTCTATTTATATATTTATTTATTTGTTTGTTTGTTTGTTTAGTTTGGATTTTCAAGGTAGGGTCACACACTAGCCCAGGCTGAGCTATGTAGTCTCAGGGTGACCTGAAATTCACAGAGATTCTCACAGAGGCCTCCCAAGTGCTGGGATTAAAGGCACGCACCACCATACTGAGCTTCTTTTTTTATTTATTTTATTTTTTTGGT